>JAAEAF010003885.1:106224-132749 GCA_011037195.1 Triatoma infestans
TTTTTTTTTTTTTTTTTTTGTTTTTTTTTTTAAAGAACGGAATAAAACTATCATCTTGTTCAACGATTAGATTTTATTAGCATTGTTTAAATTACAATAATTACACCCTAACTAACTGTTTGCCCTGCAAAAAAGAAAATAGGCGATATTATAGTCATGTAGGATATTTTTGGCATAACTAGGTACTAAATTTGTAATTCTGTACATGTTTTGAAATTTATTTCTCCATATATTTATAAATGGCCGCCATTAAAACTAACTTAGCGATATATTATAGGCCCTATAACTTCTTCATATTGTTTCCATACGCTTTCATTATCAAAGTGCAAGGTTATAAACAAATAAATTATCTTCGTTCAAACTTCTTATTACTCGTGATATTTTAAATATATTTATATTTCATATCTCAAAACTTTTTATACCTTATAACTTGTAAAAGTTAAGGAGGATGATTTGATTTAATTTTGCCCCTCAATTTATAGAAAGTTTTGTAAACATGTCCATATTTCCGTTAATTTAAGATTTACATTTATTTAATTTCAGCAATCAGTTCCTATGAGACATAAGGAAGTGCATTTCATCAACGTGCCTAGTGCGCTGAAATATGTTTATGACTTTACAAGATCTCGCCTTAGCCAGAAGATAAGGGATAGATTTACGGTAAATAAATAATATTCAGTTAGTTAAATTTAAATTTCTTCACTGTCACTTTTTTTCAGTTCTATTCCTTTATATTTGTTGTATACTGATTGTAAACTAATAATCCTTATAAATAGTTCAATTAAATTTAATAATTGATTATTTATATCTCATAGTAATTAATTTATAGTTTCACTTATCTCTTATTTTTTATTTATTTATTTATTTTTTACTACTAAAAAATAAAACACTATTTAGCTGTTTATCTTGAACAGCTCATGAAAATTTATTAAAATATAAAACAGTCCTTCAAACCATTAATTTTTATTTTAGTTTACAAATCAGTTTTTAGTTTCTAATTTATAGGTTTTTTTTGCATAAAATTTCATTTTTTTTTTTGTTTTTGTTATTTTTAAAAGTTCAAAATACAAAAAATGGTATTAAATAATAAATGGTATTAAATCCATTTAATATTTATAAAATGGTATTAAAATAATAAATTAAAATAAAGGTGTATAATATGCAATTCTTCATTTAAAAGTAAGAATTTTTTTTCGTCAATTTACAAAAATATTTAAGATTGACCCAAATAGTATATGACACGTATAAGTGTTGATATTGTGGATGAAGTTATGTGGGTCAAAAAATTTTAATGATTTTTACAAAATATTCATTGTCTAAAAGTGGGTTGTGAAAGTAAATATGGACACGTGTACATTGTTTATTATTAATGAAATATGAATTTTCAATTGCTCTCAGTTTGTATAAAGAGTAATCAATTTATTGCTTTTATTTTTTGTAATCTCATGAACAAATTGTTTACAAAATTTTAAATAATTTTTGTCAATCAAATATTATTATTATTATTATTTTTCTAATTGTTTAGATTCATGGTAACCTTTCTGAATTACATTCCAAGCTTGATCCAAATATCTTGCCAAAGGAATATGGAGGTGTTATACCAATGGCACAAATGATTGGTATGTTTATATTCTTTATTATTTTGTATGTTTAGATCATATGAAAATTTATCACTTCTCTTTTCTAGAAATTTTCAAATATTCAATTTTGAATACTAAAATTGACAGAATCATATTTAAAATTATCTAAATAATGTGATTTATAATAAAATTAACAATTTTAACTGTAATTTAAATGATTACATCGTGAAGAGTGGGCGGAACTTCTGATTTTGTCCTGATAAAAAAATAATATTCGCTTGAATTGTTTGTATATTTGAATTTCTTTTACAAAATCACTGGAACAGTCACTTTGAAACTTTGAAAAATAATGATTATTAAAAAAAAAAAAAATTCATAAATAAAGTAAAATGGATACCATAGTAAATGTTAATTAAATTATTAGAGTATCATCTACATTCGCTGCATCCTATAACGCCCTGACCTAAATACTGTGCTTATACTTCTTCAAGGAGAAAAAAAAAATTCTTTATCTTATTGTTATTAATGGAAGTAGTGGGCTTCGAATAGGGGTTTCAAAATTGGATTCTCCATACATTCATTATAAGCTTCCTAAAATATCATTTTTTTGTTGTATTTTTTAGAAATTTTATAATATGTTGATGTTGGTTACCATCATATTATAAAATTTCGTCCAAAGTTCAAAACATATTATGCTTTTTATTCATACTAGTTTTAATAAAGAGCTTTAAACGCCAACCGGAAGTTGCTATCTTAGAATGCTTTTATGTTATTCTCGATTTTCTTAAAAACCCGCTAAGGACATTTTTACAGTATGTTGTTTTTTAGATAGGTACTATTGGAAATGAAGATGTATCACTGTACTGAAGTGCATCACCTCTGTACAATCTTAGATTGAATATAATGTGGTTACAAAACATTCAAAACCAATAAAAATCTGCCAATTGGAAGCTGAGCAGTAAGAGAGAAAATCGTATTGAGTGTTACATCTCATATTATTTCATTGGAAATGTTTATTTGGAATTCTAGCTGTATCGAACTATTGCTATGATCAACGTTTTTCTATTAATCAATTATTAAATTCGTAATATAATATAATAAATGGATATTATTATTGTTTTGAATATTTATATTATTCACTATAAATTTCTTTAAAATTCACTATTCACTCCCAGAAGGTTCTTGAAAAGATTTATTTAATAAGTGGGTAAAATCAATTAATTATCTACATTTTTTTCTAAACTTTATTGCAATCTCCGGCGTATCCTCTTTTTAAATATGTATGAAAAATTTCTTCTCAATATTGTTTTATTGCAGGTTACTGTGTTTCAGTAGTCAACAATAGAAATAGTTGTTATGGTTGGTTCCGCAGAGTATGAGAGTTATTTTCTATGATAGCCTGCTTCTTTTTGTGGTCATCGACCGGTGATTCGGGTGTTCCCCCATCAACAAGATGTTTTAGTCAAACAGCAAATTTAGTTGATACACTTCATGCAAGTCTATGTTACCTCACTGTTTATATCCCACTGAAAATCTCCCTAATAATAGAATTGGCCAATATTTTTCGGAATTTTGGGGCACACTGAAATTATCAGTTCACGATTATTACCAATTATTATTTCAGAAATATATGTTTTCCTTTTAGGCAATTAATTAAAATATTATTACATATAAGTTTAGGATGGAGCGTTTATAGTTTAAAAAAAAAAAAACGGGGAAAAAACATTTTTCAGGTTTCGGTAATTAATATAATACTATTATTTCTGGAGACTAATATCAAAAATCCAATAAATTCCGAAGGTTGGTTGTTGTATTGTTTTAGTCTCAGAAGACGGATTCTGTATTTGTTCCTTAAAATATTCTTTATTTTACTTTATATTAATTGTATTGCATTTAGCACTTTCTATTTGCATTACTTTGGGCATTTACGTATGTCAGGTTTTATTTTATCCAATACAATTTCTGAGAAAGAGGTTCATAGAATTCACCCAACTTGGGGAAAAAAAAAGGTGTTTAACTTGATTGCCAAGGGATCCTGGTCTAAAATAGTTTGAGAACCTCTCTTTAAACTATTTGCCAAAGCTAGCATTGAATTCTAGTGCTTAAGCATTGAAAGAAACACTATGAAAATAGTTTTGGTTAATGGTTAACCTATTAGATGCATATAATCATTGTTTTCAACCGTTTTAGAAACTTGGAAGCAGCAATTGGCCGAAAAAAGGGAAAGAATAATGGCTCTTGACCAGATGAAGTTATTGGACAATAAATGTATACTGAAAAAAGATGGAAACAACAATAAGAATAAAACTGCCACAAGCAGTCTCAGTATCACCGGCAGCTTCCGCAAGTTAGAAGTTGACTGATAATATTTTTTGAAACTGTGATAATGTATGTATATATATATGATTGCTAATTAATAAGCATTCATAATTATTGTGTATTTGTAAAATTGAGTTCTTATTATGTTTTTCAAGATTCTTTCTTTCTTTCTTTTTCTATTAAATTGTAATTATTGTATTGATGTTAAATTAAATATATATTATTATTTATACTATATATTTATTGATATAATTAAACTAATCATTACTTCGAAGAATTATCAATCATAAGATTATTTTCTCATTGATTTCTTTTTGGACATCAAGATTTGTTAATTTCTTCATTTTAATGAATTTATATTCCATAAGCCACAGTTGATCTTAAAAATTATTTGTATTATTTCTAGTAGGATAGACTAAAAGACACTCTTTAAGAGAATACTTTGTGATTTCAATCAATTCAGCTGAAGCCATAGTTGATATGGAGGTCAAGAAATCTCCAAGCGATGCACTGGGTAATTATATTAGAAGCAGATTAAGAAATATGCAAAATTTTATTCTTACTTAGCGTCAAGTCAATCAGCCATATTGATGAGCGTGGTAGATTTTTCTTAGGCCTATAGTTGGATATCTTATAGGTTGTTAGTTTTAAGGATGACAATCTTATCTGATCTGCTTTGAGGGAGTTTCAGAAATAGTGTGATAAGAAAGAATAAACCGACACATTAGTATGTATTGTTTGTTTTTTGAGATCAGTTTTAAGATTTTTTGTCCAAGTATTTACATTAGTTAAGACTGCTTTCCTGATTGGGAAGACCTAATTCATAATTTTACTAGTATGTAGATTTTTTGGGGGGCATAAAAAATTGGATTGCATCTTGGAGGGCATTTAGTCTAGCACCTAGCTTCTAGACTGGATAATGGAATTGGCTAACATAGCCTGGGATAGATCTACATTAGCTATCTCCATGCCTTGATGTTATAGTTTTTTTTAATCTCCAAAGAATGTTTGTATGATTTTTTTAAAAATTTATTTTAAAGGAAAGAAAAAAAATATTTAGAAGTTTTTGTTTTATTATGTTCATAATATTTTTAATTAAACTAACTAACAATTTATCAAATGTTCCTTTCATTGATGCTTTGAATTTAAATTATGTTTAATTTTTCGTATATTCCGGCTGATTAGAAAACTGCAAAGGATTTTTAACAAATTCCAATGTAATTTGTTAAAAATTTTTTTTTAAATTATTTACAATGTTTCAAAAAATTTCATTCATCTGGAAAAATCATAGTGAAAAGTAAATAATAATGAATGATAATCAATGGGAATATATCTCATACATGCTTCTGTGATGATGAACTGTTCTTATTTCGAAATTGAAATTGTTTTTTAATTCACAAATCTGAAAATTCATTCATATAATGCTTCAATTCTATTGTAATAGGATTCTCATGTTTACCTAGTTAGTTCACCCTGGAAACTCATATTAGTACAGTTTTTTACATATTAGTATATTGGGCTTATGGCACAATAAGCCTCTGTTGGCTGCAGTGCCGGGATATAGCCCACCCGAGGTTGGTAATATTGGGCTTTGAATTTTAGTAGATCTAAAGAAAAACACATTGCTTTAATTGTAATTCTGTTCAATATGGTATAGTGATATGTGATAATGTAATATAAATAAAAAAGTTTACAGAAACCAAAACTAAGTGAAACAAGTTAGTACCCTACTTGAATTACTTCATTGTAATACGAAATCCGTTATTACAAAAAAAAAAAAAAAAAAAAAAAAGAAGAAATTTTTTGTAAATTAAGAGATAGACGTTATTGCGTAACAGTTTGTAATCTTGGTAGTGTTAAACACGGGATGCTTATCTATACTAAGTATTAAAACGAGATACGGGGTGTACACGTATATTTGGTACAAAAGAGTACTGACCGCTGATTGTTCATTGATAATTATTATTATTATATATATATCGATATTTTATCACAGTTTTTATAGAGGGAAGGGATTTGACTGATATATATATGTATATATATATATATATATATATGTACAACAATGCAATATCATTGATACAGTCATTTTAGAAGATTCTATTTTCACGCTCTGAGCTACTGTGCCCAGGCGTGATTACTTGTCGGCGAAGAGTTGCACTAGATTTTACAAAATTCCGTTATATTCAAGCTGTGTTTATCGCAAGGGGATTGGTGGTTTGACAAAAGTTCGAATATATTGGTGTGAAAGGCAACCATTTAGGGAACTCAAAACAATGCTGGCCACTCTTCAACCAATCGAATCCAGATCGTTAGTACAATGCCAGACTGGTGCTTATGATTCTCCAACAATCTATGAGACGGATCCACTTAGCATCTATTTGAGTAAGTATTTCTTCTTTTATTTGTACAGTTCACTTATTCTAAAGAATATGAGTGAGCTATTTTTATAATTTTTTTTTTTTAAGTGAAAAATATTCCAATTTCCAGAAATTTTAATCCTTGAACAAATTTTCAATTTTATTTTTTCACTTTAAATAAACTTAATAAAGCTTTTCCTGTGTTTCATAGTTGGTTCTTCATTTTATGGAAACTTTTAAAAAATATTTATTTTCCAGTGATCTCAAGTTCCATTGGAACTAGTATGGAAAGTAGCTTTTCCTTTACTTCTTCCAGTATAGCTCCCACTTCCATTTTTTAAAACATTAATTTTCTACATAATTATAATAATTTATGATAACAGAAATTAATACAATGTAAATCTTTATAGAAATCGATCTATTTCAGGCTTAAAACTAAAATAAGGAGAAAAAAATCTCTTTTAACAATCTTATAATATATTGTTTATTAGGCTAATCTTTATTGATAGATTTTATTTAGCAAGAAATTTTGTTTCGAATCTTGGCAATTCGGAGCAATAGCGCCCCTGAGTGGTTCACCGATGAAAGACATTGCCAATTTTTATGAATAATTCTCCTTAATGAATTAAAGTAACTCAAATGAATTAAAATATCACAGTTTCCGGTTTATGATTTCTTTTCATTAGTACGTGAACTATAGGAAAGGCATCCGCTCAGCCGGAGTAGCTACAGTTTCATATTCAGTGCGGGTATTTGGGGTTGATTCCCGAGATGGTGCCAATGGTGTTGTTCCATTGGAATTTTGATTTTCCACTGGCAATGAATTTGAAGGTCCACTGAACATGGACAATTTATAACTACCATAAATAATATCTTCTTCATTCTTATTAATTGCTATAACTTATTTATTATTGTTGTGTTCTATAATAGTGATTGTTTAATTATACTTTTATGAAAGATAGTGAATCATTATTATTGTATTGTTTTGCAATTAAACGTAACCTTTTACGATTCAGACTTTGATCTAGACATATTAAACCATTCATTTCTGATAAGTTTATCAAATATATATACTTTTTAGTTTTACAGTGATCAATTTAGACTAAACATCTTTCCACTGTTTCATCTTTATCTTTCACAATCCTTCCTGTTGTTTCACAACAAGTTCACAATAATTGTCTCCTAGTAGCACTTGTTTAAAAGATCCAATTTTTAACAGGTTACTGCAACAATTATGGTAAACATCCATCATCTAAAGTATTTCATTGCTGAAGCGCAAAAACTTTGTTAAAAAAAAATATATCTAGAAAAAAGAACCTGATTGATAGGACTTTTCTTTATTTTAATTCTCATAATTTTTATAAACCTTGATAGTTAATTAGATACTTTACATAATTTTTATAGAAACTTGACTTTTGAAAACGTTTGAATACTTGTCTTAATAATACAGTGCAATAATATATAAAAAGACATTTTAGAGGTGAGCCAAAAATGACACATTCATAAATTAAATCAACCAATCTATAAACCCTAATATTTACTTTCCCAAACAATTATCTGTTTATAAATAAAGAAAGAATCTTAGGAAAAAAATCTGAAATTTTGTTCGAAGAAATATAAAACAAAAACCAAAAATATCAGTAAAATGGGTTTTTCATTAAGAATTGACTACGGTGCAAAAAAAAAATCGGTATCCAAATAAGAGATGTAGATTGAACTTCCTTCTACTCTTCGAAGAGCCTTGCTCCTTTTGGTTTGAGTTGTTTCATACATATTTATAGAACATTTTTATCGTTGTCAGAAAAGTTTACAATAAGCATTGCTATTGTGAAATCTTATTTTCGACAATATGGTATTTCCTTCATACAGTGTAAGAGAAGTAATAACAATATTATGCTAGGGAATCCCACATGAATTTTGCCTTCTTATCTATTTCTGATTTGCTTTCCTTAATTGAATTGTTTTGAAATTTGATAGTTTTTAATTGAGTTTATGACTGACTACAAAATAAGTTCACTTTTAAGGTTCAGTTTTTACTATAGAATTACATATTTATTTATTTATTTTACATTCTACGAGCATCTTCTACACTCTTTTTACAATGTGATAGTAAAATTAGTAAACATATAATAGGTACTTCATTGCTGAAGTGCAAAAACTTTGTTGAAAAAAATCTAAATACTAAAATATAGTAAGTAGTCTGTTTCAGAAATATAACTAAATACAGAAACCTAATCTCACTAAAATAAATATTGCAATATTAAAAATATTTAAACGGTGTATATATGTGGAAACACTAAACTATAAACCTACGATCAAAATAATGCTACGATAAATATACAAAATAGAAATATAGAAAAAGTAAATATACAAAAGATTTTAGTTTAAAAATGTATAAAATACAAATATATATATATTACGTTATTGATTGAGTAATGTTGCTAGATTTTTTCGTCATCATTTTTAAAGTCAATATTTGGGCTATTACCTATTGTTTCCTGGAACACTATCCAATCCATAGTTAACAATCCACTATCCATAAGTGTTTCAACTATTGTCCACTCGTCAGGGCATTTACTTAGCGAGACGGGATCTTTTATTGAAATATTCTCAGTGGTGGGTGAATTATTACTTGCGAGTTCTTCATCAGTATTTGCCTTGTTAATTTTGACTAACAATTTCTCTTCACTAATATTGCTTAATTCTATTTGGATTTGCTCTAAGGTTTTTATGAAACTCTTGTTCCTTTTCAGAATTGATTTTCGATACTTCGATTTCTTTTTTAAATAATCACATATGTGATCACTTTTTACTACGACTGTTTGATCCTCTATTAATATCAAATAACTAGATACAGAAATCTAATCTCACTAAGTAATAGAAATATAAAAGAAATACCTATATTTCAAAGACTGAACTATTTACACTAAACCATAACAAGAAGAGAAATTATGATAATAAAATTGGCCAATCATTTTATTAATATGAAACAATAATTTTATTACAGTTTCTCTACCAGAATCTTGTTTTTCTGGTAGTGTACCATGGTAAATTAAATCGTATTTAGTGTAGAAGATCTGGACTGGACAATCCAGTATGGAATTTTATACGGGAAAATAACGTCCAGATTTCTAAGTTTCACTGGCAGGTCATCTTTGCCAACAAGTGCTGTAATATAGTTATTCGCTGGAAAACTGTGTAGTAAAAGATCCATCTTATAAGTAAGAAATTAAATCAATTTCACTTGAACAGTTTCCAGCTTCCGAATATGGCTCGTATAGGCACGACTCTAGTCAAGCGAATCATATTCCAATATAGGTATGACCGGCAGAATTAAGTACAACATCCTGAAGGGTCATTGCGAAAATTATTACAATTTCTATATATATGAATAGAGGGTAATTTTGAGGCCCTCTTCATCACTGCTCAGTGTGGAAATTGAAGCTTAAAGAAGACACAAACTGCTCTTTTACATTCATTATACGTAACGGGGCAAAGTTACGTTAGAAACTTTGCATTCAAATATTATAGGTTTTCTAGTTTTGTTGAAGTTATCGCTGTGCATTTGCTCACTTAAGAATCATGAGATTTTCACAACATCATTGCACTAATCGCTCTAGACTTCCTTGTAATATTAAACAGTCTCATGCTGAGTCTATTCTATAATATATTTTTGTATCACCAGCATAATTATGAAACTCAACATCTTCATTATATTACAACATTAACAACATCATTTATATAAATATTAAATAGGAATGGGCCGTGGAGGGATCCTTGGGATACACCGAAGTAGACTATGAATGGAAAGGAAAAAGATTGTTTTAATCTCACATATAGCGTTCTGTTAAGCAGATATGACTGGAAACCATTTAAACAGATTACCGGTTGGTCCATAAGCTTGAGATTTACATATAAGGCGACAATAATTAAGCTTATGGAAAGCTTTAGAAAAGTCCGTTCAAATGGGGTATCGAACTATGAGAAAGAGTTGCAAAAGCCAAGAAGGTACGACTGGAATAGAAAAGTTTGGTTGTGGACCTTCCAGTAGTAAATTCATACAGATTTGGACTAATTATATGCTTAAATACTGGTCGAATTTTTCAAGGATTATATTTCAAAAAGTTTAGCTATTGATTATAGAGTGGAAATAGGACGGGAATTCGTGATTTTTGAGAGATCTCCGTTTTTTATGTATAGGAAAATATAGTTGGGCCTAGCTAGGTTGTCGTTAAAACTCCAGAAAATACGGAAAAGTTAGATAATAGTTTCAAGGATAACATAGTTTGATCTTTACAATATTTCAGAAATATTGGTGAAATTTGATCGCGACTAGGTTCTTCCTTCAAGTTGTGCTTCTGATTTAAACATGGTATCATTCTCAAAAACATGTAGACTCGATAGTAATAAATGTGTGTTATAACAAGGAGTAGTCGCATAATTATTAGGCTTTTCAAAGGCATAAGAGAAATGTATTGCAAATAGGTCAGCAAAACAGAACTAAAGTATTATTAAGAAAGGGTTTATTGAGCATATTACTAGATTTCCTGAGCCTTAGATACATAAGGCCAAAATATTTTAATATTGCAAAGTGTACTTACTATTTTCTATGAATTATAAGAAGCTTGAACAGCAGATTTTCGATAAAGATTTACATCTGGTTCTAAGCTGCGAATATTTCATATAATCACATAGGTACAGATTTGTTAATTAGGCTGTGTACCTTCTTTTTTTCATTACTTTAATTATTCTACTGCTTGGTAAAATCAATAGAGGTAATTACTATTCATGTTTAATTTAGAGAGGATGGTCAGGGACATTACATAATTAAGAGTCTTAATGAAGGAAACTAAAGGCTTCATTAATGTCCCAGTAGATGTGATTTGACATGTTGAAGTTACATGAAAGTCACTGTTCTTAAAGTCATAAATATAACAAGAGAAATCAAGATGTGATGCTAATGCCTAATGCCGGATGATTAACATCTTCAATATTGAAAATAAGAGATTATTCTCCTAATAAAGAGCACATTCATTTCATTTACAGATCTCTAGAACCCTGGGTTCGATTATTATATTATTAAAAATTAATAATTTTAAACCCCATTAGCCACTTAAATCATCATAAACATGAATCTATACAATTTTTATTGAAATACTGAAGTAAAACATAAATATTTGCTTTACAGATTATAAAAGAATATAAAAAAAATAATATAAATAAAAGTTCCAGTATTCGTATATAATTTTTATAATTATACATTTAATTAAATATTATGTAAAAAAAACTTCAGTCACCTGGTGTCTTTGTAGTTGGTATATACCGTCACAACATTCACTTAGTTATTCGAAACGTTCCTAGATGTCGGTAAATACTATGTTCTCAACTACTCTCGTTTAGGTTATTTAACTTAAGTCTTGAAATTGATTCCTTCCTTCGTCATTTCCTTAGTTTTTCTGCCTTTATTTTGGGAAGAAATAGAAGCAAGTTATTGAGCCTTTTCTTTTTTTTATTTTTCGTCTAATGAGAATGTCGTTGGATGGCAAAATTATGGCATTCCGACATTGTTTCACCTTTTTTTCTATTTTATTTGATCGATTTCGTTCCGCTGTTATTAAACGAAAAAGTAATACATACAAAAGCTGCAATCTCTTTTAGTTCTTGTAATTTTCTTTGAATTATGTACAGACGACAGAACTACAATTATCATCACGATATCAGGAGTATTCATAAAAGGGTAGGTATTGACTTGGAAGCGTATAGGATCAGTTTGCATATAGAAGGTATTACTTTTCTCAATTTTCATTCATTTTTCAAATCAGTTTCCTGTACGTTACACAATGAAGTGTAAAAGTATTGGAAGTGTTTATATAAGAATACTAGACTGGACGCCATAATTCCTCAAAGAAAGCCGGCGTTCTTTTCCAGTATTTTTTACTGGCCTGCTTCTTTTAATGTTTGATTTTTCTCTTTGAATGTCTAGGTAAATTGGATTATTTAACATATATGGGTACCGAATAATAAAATAAATATAGATATTTTAAAAGTCCGAATTTTTACTACATGTTTAGCTCCAATTTTAAGAGTTAGCCCATTAAGAGTTAGCACTGTATGGGCATTAGGTAAGCCTAATGTCTTAGCAAAATTAATTTTATTAAGGAAAATATTTAAAAAAAATAATAGCTTTATTATTATTATATATGTGTGGGTGTATATATATATATATGTGTGTGTGTGTGTGTGTGTGTGTTTGTTTTCCAAGTTAAGGAAGATTCAAGAAAGAGCCGTTTTCGAGAAAATCCCGACAGGACTTTTGAAAAACTCTTTTTGCAAAGTCGGTTTACCGTTTTTGTTCATTCCGGTAATGTTTAAATATATTTAACTGTCCTTTATGTTAAATATGTATTCAGCTAGTAGCTAGTACGGCATCCTGAAATAATACTTTGGAGAAAGCAAAGAAAGACATGGCCTCTCCAGAAATCCCACAGACCAAAATGATGCATTCTAGTGGCCAATTTCATAATGTACAAAGTGAAAATTAACAAAGTGAAATTATTATTTTTTAGGTACATAGAATTTACAAAAACAGGTTATGAAAGCGTACTACATATTTTTCTATAATTAATACATCTAATCTTCAAATTTGAAATACAATCTTTTCACTATTCTGACATACTTTAGTTTCATTGAAATAATTTCTAATTGTATTACAGGAAGAAATTCATGGAATTGTCATATTAAGTTGAAGATATACCATATTAACTTGATGAATTCCTAATAAACGCAGATTCTGTTCTTCCAAAATCGCTTTTTGAATTAAATTTAAGTCTTGGAGACCCAGTTCTAAAAAGTAACAGAAAAAAGACTGTCTAAGAATTTTGGCATGCATTGCACATTACACAAAATTAAATACTCTCTTGAGAACTTTATTAAATCTTAATAATTGAGATGGTGGTTTACTTTAAAAGTGGTACTTAATTAGTAACTCAGAAGAATTACTAGCATATTTCAAATATATATGATATGATATTCAAATGAAATACATGTAGAGTCCTCGGAAATCTGACGAAAGTTATTTCAACGTAAAATAGAATCTGATTACTTTCCCTTACTCCTAGTAAGAAAAAATATTGTAATAGTGTCCAATTTTTCATATCGAGTTTTCACCGGAAATACACGTTTTGAGTTCCCCTGAGTCCAAAAAAGTGGTTTTTAGAAAATGGTCTGTGAACATCATAGCTCAAAAGCAAAAAAAATCGTCGAAATTTCAAACTTAACTTTCTATTTGGGTATCATCATGGGATCCGTCTCAAATAGCTACAATTTTGATTTGTAACATTTCTCTGGAAAAATTCAATTAAGGACAGTTTTGTGGAGAAAGGTGGGGTAAAAATGCTATTTCAGTTTACTACACAATTCTTATCATCTAAATAATATTAATTAGAATTAAATATGTTGTCTAAATCCCGAGTTTGAAGAAAATCGGCTGACTTAAAGTGCCCTTTACTGAAAGTAGTTTTTAGTTTTCTGCTATTTTCTCTAAAATGGCTCCAACGATTTTCTTTAAATTTAGTATAGGTATCAATCAGGCATAAAAAGAGCTACAACTTCTATTTGTAATATTTCTTAGGAAAGATTGATTTTAGGGCACTTTTTAAGGTTATGTTGTACCTCAAAAAGCTATTTCTTTGATCCAACAATTCTGTCAACTAAATAATATTAATTAGAATTATATAAGCTGCAAAAAGTCCCCAGATTGAAGAAAATCGGTTAGGAAGCGGAAGTGCGTAGAGTTTGGATTTGTATGCTGTAAATACATTGGAATTTAGTATAAAAATATATTCGTTTTAAGAATGACATTTACTTGAGGATAATGTGACCAGATTGTATTAAATTTGAGTAGCATCAGATGTTCTAGAATTAGCTAAATAATTATACGAAATTAATAAATTATACGAGGGAAGAGATTAGCTCAATGGTTAGCACGTTAGTGGGTAGCGAAGGTCCCCAGGTTCGAGTCCAGCAGCCTATCCTTAGATTTTTTTTTTCTTTCTAGCAGGCTTTACAGCTCACTGATCGGTGATGGACAGTGTTATCTGTAACTGAGAAGGCTCCGGGCGCTATTGACCATAGATGATTCTCTATCACGCCCTTATAGATGGTCAAAGCCACACCGTCTTCAACCCCCACTCACCACGAGCTACTCTTTTTATCCTCTGGTACAAGTTGAGACATCTGGAGGCAACCCGCTGAATGTGGGGCTTAAAAGGAAGCATTCAATCCAGCAGCACGCTCAGTTACTCAAACTGGGTTATATAGAACTTTCTTTGTTCGTCCACCCATGATCCAGGGAGGACGACTGGGATGATGCTTGCCTTTCATGAGCATCACTTTAGACTTCTCAAACGAAATTGTAGCTTCTCCCCTTCACACCAATTCTTTATTCGGGGAACAACAGCGCTAGCACGCTCCTCTAATCCCGACGAGAATCTCCATGGACAACTATTGCAAGGTCGTCAGCATTTGCAACCGAATCACAATAATCCATACTCTATATGCTCAAGCAATTCATCCATAACTAGGTTCAACAGGAACGGGCCCACCACCGAACCCTGCGGACAACCTTTGCTTATTGGCCTTGAAATCTCGCCGGCTTAAGTCACTAGCACCGCCACACTTTAGGTGAGGTAGCTTTGAACTAATTTCAGAAGATATGGCGGACAATCTCTTCTTCTGAGTGACTCCAATACAGTCGGCCACCAGAGATTATCAAAGGCCCCATCTATGACCAGAAATACTGTGAGGACGTTTTTGTATCCACGGTCACGCACCGATTCAAGGATCTTAGATATCGCATCTGTCGTCGATCTTCCCGATACAAAACCGTACTGGCTGGGATTCCGTTTTTCGGAATATTATTAGTTGTATGTTAAAAGTTTTCTTATGTCTTTTCAGTTCTAGGAAGTCACATACATACCTCCGTGAGTATTCGTAGATTTAGCCACAACATAGTTTATTTTGCAATCCAAAAACAAGTTTACAGTAATCCGTTAACACTAATAGGTTAGCGAATATGAGTGTATCCATGTTTTGTTCTCATTATTGTGCCCAAATATCTATTAGTGGTAAAGTATACCGGTGTGCCAATGGGTGTGGATCATGATAAACGACACAGATTGTATCTGATTCTGCTACATCCCTTAGCAGTAGCCTACATTATTAAGTAAGTGTTCTTTTTATTTTGTCATTTAATTTGCAAAAGCGAAGGGAAGGCCCAAGGAAGAGAAGTAACTTGGTCACTTCTTCACAAAGATATGCCAAAATTCATTCTCTTATTCAATGATCAGCAACTTATAATAATAATTTTAAACTAGAGACTTCAAAATTACAAAATTACCAAAAACTATTGGTATGAAACATTCACACAACTGTTAATACAATTATACCTAAATGATAAATTTTCTATAATTTCAATTTAACTTTCTGTCAGTACATAAATAATAAATATAGAGTTGGAATGAGAAACAAATGCCTACCCAAATACTTTTAACGATTTTTTGTGGAAGAGAGCGTTAATAACATTTAAAATTCCCCAGAAGCATCTAATAACAATTTTTGGGGGGTAAAAACTTTCACACAAAAATGGATGAAGGAATTCTACCAATGTTTCAAATATAAATTGATATTATGTAGGTGACAGAAAAAAAAGAAACATTGCACTGAAATGTTACATTAGAGGAAAGCTTAATCTTAATGTTAATAGGCCCACAAAAAATTCACAAAAATAAATGTACCCAATTAAATGTTTCAAATAAATAGAGTGTTTAGATAGAGTAATACGAAGTTTAAAGAAAATCCTTGTAGCCGTTTTCGAGAAAGTGTCGAAAAAAAATGAAAAAATCCGTTTAAATAAAGTGGTACTTTCGGTTGATGAATTTTGCCCGAAACCTTTGAGTCAGATGCTGTGATAGAATAGCAGGTTTGAGTTTCCTATGATTTTTCCTCTTATATGAGTATATATATATATATATATAGGCTTTTCACAGAAACCATTTTTCTCGATCTCAGGGGACCTCAAAAAATGTTTACTTTATTTCATTTATTTATTGTATATATACCTATGCCATTTTATAAGATACTTGGCTTACAGTTTAGATAATAAACATCCCAATACAATACAGTATAAATTATAAACAAAAATAAAACACAAATAAAAGCAAAAAAATAAATAAATAAAGGAACAATTAAGTTTTAACAGTAAAATGAGTACTTATTGAATAGGTGGTATTTGTAAAGGATATTCTATTTTCAAACAGGAATATATATATTTTTCACAGGTTTAGAATGAATTGTAAATACAATTTAATTGGGTAGATTTTTAAATATATCAGTTAGTTTTTTTTTTTTTTAGCGAGTTAGTAGCATTCAATTGGTTACATATTTCATACATGGACGATCAAAAAAGATATGCAATATCCCGCACAATATTCCCCAACCGATAGACCACGGTGTCTCCATAAAACTTCACAAAATCTGAAAAAAAAAAAAACAACAAACAAACAGATAAGCAATAGGGACAGGGATTTCCCATGCAGGATTGGATTCCTTTGGCTATTTTTTTGAGTTCACAGTTTATATTTTCAATTCATACTAAGGAATGCAGCAGCTTGGACCATAATAAAACGTGATCACTGTTATCAATGCCTAAATGCAAGTCGATAAAAATGGTAAATAAATATTATTTTTAAATGGTCGTTTAAATTTTAATGTTAATAAGTCGGTATCTTTGTTTTCCTGTAACCTCATTGCTCCCGTGGCATTATATTGTTCACAATCTTTAATTTTTTCATTTCTGATTATTAATTGTTAATTTTTTTCATAGTTTTCACATTAAACAAAAAAGTACTCCCTCCCATCTACCTGCTCAATATTCCTATTTCTCCCGCAGACCACATTCGTTATCTTGGACTGTTCTTAGACAAGCGATTCACATGGAATAACCCATAAGAGACTTAAACGAATCACTTTCAACCACGCTTCAGACTTCTTGACAATCGCCTTAAACTAACACTTCTGAACAAAAGACAGCTTTACATTTCACTGCGCGCTCCAATTTGGACATACGGACTAGAACTATACGGCACTGCTAAGCGTTCCAACCTCAATAGAATTCAAAACCCTTCAGTCAAAAATCCTCCGTCGCATTGTCGGCGCCCCTTTTTACGACACCAACCGCGCCATTCACAACGACCTGAAGATCCCGTTTGTCAGCGACCCCCGCAAAATTCCAAAACAACAAATTCCACAGCCACCTAGCCCTCCATCCAAATCCCCTCATCCAAGCCCTCTATTCAAACTCACTCCCAGGTAATCCCCAAAGAGGGCTGAAGCGCCGTCAGCCTCGCGACCCTAGATATCTAATGTCAGACATCACCCGATAACTGCCATTCATGGCATTGCATGAGACAGTATTTTTTATATCATATTTACTTGTTGCATTTATATATACCATGCAGTTGTAAATATTCAATTAAAAAAAAAAAGTGAAGAGCTTGCAGCAGATATTCGGAAGAGCAGTGTCCCGATAGTTATTGGGATCTTCTTTATTCTCCTTCTTCTAGAGCATTGTAATAATGATGACCTCGGACCATTGCGAAGAGATTCTCTCAGGTCATGACAAGATAGTATTAAACAAATTAAGCAAATAATGCTCCCATTCCGGAATTGGATTTTTTAAGATTTCATACGGCATATCGACATTACCAGGTGATTTATCACTTTTTTTACAATTTCAAATGCATTGAGACTCTCGCAAAATTGGTTTGCCGAAGGAAAAGCGAAATTGATAGGACCATTTTTCACCAGAAACCACAAAATATGTATTTGACGCAATTGCAACACTTCATTTAGGAATAAGTGAAAGTAAAAACAGTAAGGATTTCCGTGAGTTATTGTTTTTAATAAGAAGATATAACACAATCGTAAACAATTGTAGATTAAGCAGAAGTTTCGGAAAGAAAAATTATGATCAGTTTGATAGAATTTGACTCCGTAGATGAAAAAGTACTAATTACTTCAAGGAACTGAAATCCCTGAACGTACGGAACCCATCAATCGAGCCCAAACGCTCAAATTACCCATCATAGTGCCTGCAGATAATTTGATGTGGGCGAAAGTGCTTTGCGCTTGCCATTTCCACAAAAAGTAAACTCTGTAGCTCACCGAGAACAAACTGCTCCGAAATGCACACGAATTTAGTCAACTATATACAAACACTGACACGCAAGGGGAACCACAATAAATCTATTATGACCCAATGGAATAGCTTTAAAGACAAATCCGTTGCCTCATAATATATTACCAGTACTTGATGAGACGAGTAAGAAATGGGGATTTGAGAGTGGCAGGGAGAAATTAGGTCGAATATTCTCTGATAGGTGATCACACTGAGGGTTTTGAGCAAGCCCTTGAGCTCGAAATTGGTGGGTGAAAGCAGTAGAAGGCTTAATAATACCCTAGCTCAGAGGGACAGAGTGCAGCACTTCTGGGTTCCCGGACATCCTGGAATAGAAGGCGGGAGCGCGGACCGACTGGCTAGAAGTATGGTTCCTCTTACCTCTTTGTGGTCCTGAGGCAGCGGTTGCCCTCACTAAGCGATTTTGCGTGAGTCAGATTAGACTTTGGGTGATGAAAGTGTTGGAAAATCATGTAAGGACACGCCGGGGTGCCTCCAGGCCAAAAGACATATTTGCAGGTACTAAGTAGGGGGTTCCGGATTATTTCCTCTTTCTGAGTAGCAACGATTGGTCGGTGTAGTTACTGAACACACATGGGCATTTGCATAAAATTGGGAGGGCGTGTCCAGTTCCATATGTTAGAATTGTGAAGATGGAGTTGGGAATCGGTGTACCACTACTTATGTCACTGTCTCCATTTCGCTGATATTTGGAGGGGCTTCACTCTCATAGGAAGCCTGGGAAGGTTGGAGCTAAAGGATATCTTAGGATATTGCAAAAAGACCGGTAAACTACTGGGGAGGTTAATTATTTGAATGAATGGGGCTTGAAATTGGGAAATAAAAGCTTAGGTTTCATGCCCATATAGGCAACCAGAATCTAATAATTATAATTTTCATTATTTTATGCCTGATTGCATCATATTTAATGAATACAATGTCTACACAATCGAAATATTTTAAAATTTTTGTATTTTGGATTGTTTTAATTCAAATTATGATAACTTTATACTTATCTTCAATATTGATAATTTCGAGACAGTGTCAATTCAAGATAAATTTAAGTAATTAAATTTTAAAAACAGATTCTGTTAGTTATTACAAGTAATTTGCGTGTAAACCATTACTTTGAGATATGTTCGGTAATTATATTGTTTTGTTTTTTTTATTATGTTTTTCCTATATTTTTGTTGATGTGACCAATGCTTTAATTAGATTATTTATAATTATGTAATAGACAAAATATTATTTAGTACATGTCCAGTTAATAAGGAAATGTAGAATATTCCAATCACACTTTTTGCGATCGTTTTTGAAATTCAGTTTTCAACGGAATTACATATTTTGAGGTCCTCTGAGTTCGAAAAAAACGTTTTTAGCTTACGGTCTCTATGTTGGGTGTATACAAAATATCTCAAAAAAAAAAAAAAAAAAATCGCAGAATGTTCAATCTTGACATTCCGAGAAGTTTCTAAGACCACTGCAGCTGACATGATGGTTTCGAGCGAAATCTATCAACCGAAATTGCAACTTTACTGAATGTTAGTTATTCAGTTTTTCGATATTTTCTGGAAAACGGTTCCAATGATTTTCAGTAAATTTCTTATACTTTCAAAATAAAAAAAATACCAAGGGTAAAGCTAGGAGCGGTGACGGGGGTAGGGGAGAAGACACGCAGGCTTTGCTTCTCTTGTTTGCCACCACGTGGCATCATGCAAGTTAGTCGGAGGGGAGTTGGACTTGTGATACAATAAGTTAATCACAAGCGAACGTATTGCAAAATTCTTCAGTTATTTTGTGTGTTCTTCTGTGTTCTACAAACATTTATATACGCATCAGCTATATCTGTTGAATACCTGAATTTTCATAACGCTTAGTAAATTTTTATATACTATAGTAATTGGAATTGAAATGATAGGATTTCCACGCTGTAGTTAAAGTTGGACTCGTTGACATAGTGTTCACCAAGTTTCATGTCGATCAGCCAGTTACCTTCACAGAGGAGGTCTCCTACCTATGGTTCGTCATCTTATCCTACCCTCAGTAGAGACCGGCCAAATTAGTGTATTTTTATTTTGTTTCTGGAATAAATGCGAATTTCCTTTTCTTTTGAAAAATACTTTTTTTTTTGTAGATATAGTAGTTGAAATATATGTTGGTTTTATAAAGCCTTACCCACCTCTTTTATTATGTCCTTCCATATTTTGATACAGACATAACTTTGAAATGTGCATCATCTCTCTCTCCCTAGCTCTCTTACCCTATCATCTCTTACGTCTCTCTCCTAGCTTTACCCTCTCATCTTTCTCTCCTAGCTTTACCCTATCAGTCTCTCTCTCTCCTAGCTTACCCGATCATCTCTCTCTCCTAGCTTACCCTATCATCTCTCTCTCCTAGCTGTGACCCGTCTCTCGCTCTCCCTAGCGTTTATTTACCCTATCTCTCTCTCTCCTAGCTTTACCCTATCTCTCTCTCTCTTAGCTTTACCTACTACTTTTATTTGTAACATGTTTTTCACGCAAACTTGATTTTGGGGTAATTCTGGAGGAAGACGCATTTCTCTCAATTCGAATTAAAATGTTTCTACCACTTAGATTAATAGTGAAAATTACCATTAGAACCTTGATAGGAACCCAAATTTTTGCAGAAAAATCCGGTTAACCGTAAGTGCCATTTTTACAAATTTTTTTTTTTGAAATTATTTTTTTTTTTTACTTTTCTTTCACTCCTAGTAAGATGAAGTATAGTGTATCGTGTCAAATTTCGAATATAGTTTTAAACGAAGATCTCCGTTTTTGAGGTCCCCCTGAGTCCCAAAAAAAACTGTTTTAGCAAATGGTCTGTGTGTGTGTGTGTATGTGAACAGCATGGCTCAAAAACGAAAAACCGTAGAAAGTTGAAACTTCATATTCCATTTAGGTATCACCATGGCATCTGACGGTGGCTCATCTGTCAAAATTCCTCAACCGGAAGTACCACTTTACTAGTTGTTTTTTTTTACTTTTTTGCGTTTTTCTCAAAAATGGTTCCGACGATTTTCTCCAAACTTGGTATATCAACTAAGCATACAAAGGTCTACCAGTTTTATTTGAAACGTTTCTCTGGGAAAATTCGTTTAAGGGCAGTTACGGGAAGACGTGGGGTTAGGTTTTCATCTACAGTGCTATTTCAATTTATTAAACAATTCTATCATCTAAATAATGTTAATTAGAATTGTATATGTTGTTGAAATTCCGAGTTTCAAAAAAATTAGTAAACCGGAAGTGCGCTTTTACTCTACAGTTTTTTTCAGTTTTTGACGAATTTCATTAAATTTGGTACACAAACTATAAAATTTGTCAATGATAATTTTGAGAACTGGAGTAAGAGAAAGTTGTGTGAGTGTTTCACACCAGATTTTTTTTTTTAGGAATTATTTCGAAAATTACTATATATTTTTCCTTTAATCTTGGAATGCTAACTATACAGTTATAAACTTTTGTCAAAAATAAAAGAAAAAATAGATTTTTAGATTAGTATTGTGGAATTTGTGGAATTAGTTTGGTGTTTTTAAATTTCAAATATGTCGGATTCAATGCTATTGGCAGGCGCTCTTCATTACCAGTTTGTTTGGTAGGTTAATGCTTGTCAACCCACCATTTTAAGACAAATGAACAAAAGTGAAGTTGAAAGGAACTTTGTCAACATTACAATAAAACTGTATAAGCAGAAGCAAGAGAACATCTTGTGAGTGTTGCACATCATATTTTTGAAATAACGTTGGCAATTCTGTTTAGTTTTGATTTAATATTTCCTTTTTTTTTTTTTCATTTGCTTCCAATGAATAAATTCTCAAAAAGGTTGTTGTGTGAGTGCTTACTCTAACAGGAACAACAACCGGCGTGCCAATCAAAACTAAAATCGTTATGATAATATAATTTCCTGTTTAACGTATATAATAATGTGTTTATTATATTACTGAACCAATAAGCTCATTTCGCGCCAAATGTTGTGAATCCAATTTAATTTTTTTTTTAACTTCCTCCGATATAACACATATGAGACCTTGTTCATCTTAGTCTTTATACTCTTTTTAGTTTTAGTTTCTTAATCTTCGTAAGAGAAAGTATTGCGATTATTATAAATTGTTCGGAAATTTAAGTTTTCACTGGAGTGAATTTTGAGGCCGGCTGGCTGAGTATGAAAACAAAATGTTTTAGCGATAATTTTGTTTGTGTATGTGAATGAGCGGATAAAATATTCATTGAAAAATGGCTACTAACTCAAACATGGATTCCGTTTAGGTACTAAATGTCCCACATCTGTCACCGAAGTATCCCGGGCAAAATCCATTCAAAACGGAAATGGTGACTTTACTAAATAATTTTTTCAGTGTTTCGTGACTTTCTTCGTACATTTTATACTATCTAAACACATAAGTACCTATTATTTTTGTGTAGTAAAAGGACAGACTAGGTGTAAGTAAGAGAAAACAAAGACTGTCTAAATGCGTGATAGTTATGAAGGAATTGTTCCCTTATGTGGAACCGTGTAGTGGGATCATCTCAACTGTCGACTAAGGTTGGATTTTTTAGAATCTCAACTTTTGGTCCCTCCTACCGCGAAAAGAACAAGTCTGGATTCAATTTCAATTCTTGCTAGGCCTAGGGATAGGAAAACATTTTAATACATTTCTGTAAATGATTGATATCTAAATTCTAACGTCCTGAATTGTTTTAAACAGATCTGATTTTTCTATTTTTTTATTATAAGATTATAAAATATTTTAAAAGTATTAAATCATAAATATACTAATCTTTAACAAAAATTTAAATTAATTTGCAAAGAAAATATCTCATTTAAAAAAAATTGGTACGATGTCGCTAATCTCTTGTTAAATTTAGGTCATAATAATTTATTATTACGAACAATATAATAAATAAATAAATAAATATATAACAAGATAAACTAATTATGAGTAAATTTGATTTATCTTTCTAAAGATTATCTCTTTTTTAAATAGATTATTGAAATTGATGTTATAGAATTAGTTCACTGTAAATGGGTTCTTAGAGATACGAGTATTTTTCCTCGGTTCTAATTTTTTACTTTCCCTTACTCCTAGTAAGAGAAAGTATTGTAATCATGTCAAATTTTCGATATCGAGTTTTCACCGGAAATTACCGTTTTGAGGGGTCCCCTGAGTCCAAAAAAGTGGTTTTTAGGAAATGGTCTGTGTGTGTGCATGTGAACAGCAAAGCTCAAAATCGAAAAACCGTAGAAAGTTGAAACTTGATATTACGTTTAGATATCACCATGGGATCTGACGGTGCGTTATGTCAAAATTCTTCAACCGGAACTTGCTCAACTTTAAGTTGCTTTTTTTTACATTTTTGCGATTTTCTCAAAAATGGCTCCGACGATTTTCTTTAAACTTGTTATATCAACTACACATACAAAGAGCTACAACTTTTATTTGAAACATTTCTCCGGGAAAGTTCATTTAATAGCATTTCTGGGGGAGAGATGGGATTAGATTTTCATCTAAAGTGTTATTTCAGTTTATTAGATAATTCTGTCATCTAAATAATGTTAATTAGAACTAAATATGTTGTTGAAATTCCGAGTTTGAAAAAAAAATCGGACAACCGAAAGTGCGTTTTCTTGACCACTCTACTAAATGATTTTTTCCACGATTTCGTGATTTTATAAAAAATGGCTCCGACGATTTTCTTGAAACTTCATATATAAACTAAACATACAAAAATCTACAACTTTTATTTAAAACATTTTTCTGGGAAAATTCATTTAAGGTACTTTTAGGGGAATGGTGGGGTTACAGCTTCCTCTAAAGTTGTATCATAGTTGATTAAATAATTCTATTATCCAAACAAAATTAATTAGAAATAAATGAATGGCCAAAATTCCAAGTTTTAAGTGCGCATTTACTGAAAAGTTTTGTCAGTTTTCGACGAATTTCGTTATATTTGGTACACAAACTATATCATTTGTCAGTTATAATTTTGAGAACAGGAGTCAAAGAAAGTTGTGTGAGTGTTTCACACCAACTTTTTTTTTTTTTTTTTTAATATTGTCAAGAAGTATTAAAATCTAGTTACCGCCGAGCTTAAGAAAAATGTTTTAAAAAAAAACAACATGAAAATGCCTTTTGAATTGAATTTTGCACACTTTTTAAGCAAGTGTTACCTATTTTTTTGATCTAGCATTTTTGAAATAAATTTTTATGTACATTAAAGCATCATTTTTGTGTTCACTTAAAAGGAAAAGATTAGTTAGGACAGAAAATGTATTAGTCCAAATAAATTAATGCTAACCTACTACTTATTGTAAAGTTCTTGAAACTAAAGTTGTCTAATAAGAAAATGCCATTGGTTCTCTGTTAATTAAAGATATAATTAAAGTACATAATCTAGGTGATCATCTAGTCATTACTTGGAATTTAGCATCTGTATAACCACTTGATCTAGTGTATTCAGAGGCAAACAGAGCTTGTTCACCAACATACACGCTCACTCGATCTCTCTGTTATTTCTACCACACATTACTTGACATTATAGCAGTGGCGTACGCTGGACCTAAGAGTGTTCTGTGTAGTGGGCAATCTCCGATGAAATTCAGAAGATGTATAAAAAACAATTAACTCATTTTTGAACCCAATGTAATGCAACAAATTTCCAAGACACCAGAATTTTCTTCCAATAGTTGTTCAGACAAATTTTTGTGGTAGTCCTTGGATATTTCTGATGATGCAATAAAATGGAAATATTCTAGCTTTTTGAACTGAAAAAAAATCGAGAGTTAATTTGATTACTTACCGCTATCTGCTATTGCTAAATATAATCGCAGATTGTGTTTTTTCTTGTTCTGCTCTATCTGGACAATGACGTTTTGAACTGAACTTAATAAGTTTCGTTACTCTTATCTAGAACACTATTCCAAACTGATGGAAAAGAATGTTCTCGCTGCCATGTTGCAGTAAAGAATATAAAAATCTTAATAAAAGATAAAATTAGATTAAAATCTTTTTAATCTAGTAATATCCCCACCCTGCGTGCGGAGACAAATTACAGTGGCAGTTTTCACGTGAAGCCGTGCTGCTGGTCGAGCGCACAGCCAAACCGGCCCGAGCCGTCCAGAGGGAAGTAGGTAGAACTTGGTATAATATCGGAGTGATGGTCAAATTTGAATCTTCATATTAAACATTGTTGCTTGCATTAATTGCCTTTTCTAAATAAATGTAAATTAATATTTGTAACTCAGAAATATAGGGCGCTGGCACACGAACGGCCAAACCCGCACTATACGCCCCTGCTTTATAGACCTAGGTGCTATCAGACACTCAAGGAAGTTCCAAGCCATAGATTTGTAGCTAAATTTGAACTTCTCATTTCCATTCAAAAATGTTCTAAGTTAAAGAAATAATTTATTATTCTAGTGATTTGCTTGTTTACAACAGCAAACTTATTTTTATTGAATTAATTACTAATATTGAAAGTATTTTTATATTTCAAAATATAAAAGTGCATATACTTTTTTTTTTTTTTTTTAATTATAACTAGAAATAAAAAAATAAATAAATACATTTGTTGTAGCCATAATTTGCTGAAGCGTGTGTTCGTGGGAATATTAAATGTTATTAAATTCAAAACTGTTATGGGTCTGTATTTTTTAGACCTTCAAATCCTTTCGAAGTAGAAAGGATTTGGATTGTTAATTTAATTCGCTTGTTTTTTTTTTTTTCAATTTCAATGTTGACCCAATAAAAAGATCTATAAAAACTGAAGTTGTTAATAGAAATAAAGAAAAATAGTTTATACGCTAATTATGACTAATAAAATTAAAATAAACTAACATTTCAATTTCGCATAAACTAATAATTTTTATTTATTTATTGCTGAATCGTTTTTGTTTATTTATATTATTAATCATTAAATATTAATAGCTCATAGCGTTGTTTTTCATTTATTATTCAATTATTTTTGACAATTAAATTAATTACATTATTTTGTGTTATTGAGCGCCAGAAAAACT
>JAAEAF010003885.1:137288-189889 GCA_011037195.1 Triatoma infestans
AAAAGTTGTAGCTCTTTGTATGTGTGGTTGATGTTTCGAGTTTAAAGAAAATCGTCGGAGCCATTTTTGAGAAATCGCAAAAAAGTAAAAAATCTAACTAGTAAAGTGGTACTTCCGGTTGAGGAATTTTGACAGATAACGTAGTGTCCCACGGTGATACCTAAACGGAATATAAAGTTTCAACTTTCTACGGTTTTACGTTTTTGAGCTATGCTGTTCACATACATACATACATACACAAATACAGACACACACACACACACACACACATACCATTTGCTAAAAACCACTTTTTTGGACTCAGGGGACCTCAAAATCGATATTTCCGGTGAAAACTCGATATCGAAAATTTGACACGATTACAATAAATACTTCCTCTTACTAGGAGTAAGAGAAAGTAAAAATACTCGTATTTAACAATAACTGACGATTTCTTTAAACACGCCCAAATCTATCATTTTAAAATATTCTATGCGGTTAGAAATAACCGAAAAATTATTACAATATTTTAGCCATTAATAAATTCCCAACCAAATAATACATGACAACGGAACGGAATTTAATAACAATTTAATCAAAGAACTTTTAAGATTATAAACAATTATACATATGACATGTATTGAAAATTGAAAAAGTAATGGCGTCAAAGAAGGTTTCCATTCAAACCATCATAGAACACCTAAGACTAATAAATAACACAAGGAATTCGACAAAGTAATATAACGGACAAACAAAAAATTCAGAGCCGACAGAGACAAGAATATTATTTATCACAAACAAAAACACGCTAGACGATTATATCTAATTTAATCACAAAAACAAAATCAAAATATTACAAAAGGAGAAGTAAAGTGCTATTCGCCTCCGTTCATGATATTTGATCAAGAAAGTGGGCATTACTTTATTTAATTTACGTTATAAATGTTTGAAAATCATTGTGATTCAATTTATTTATTTGTTAAATTGTTCTAATAATATATATATATATATTTTTTCACGTTTTGCCCATTTTTGGATTAATTTATTTTCATAATCTTTGTTTTATTTTCTCATCGGATGATGACTGCTTCTGCCGATTTTATCTGAATTTCATCCTCTTCTTCATCAGACCTCATTTCCATGACTTCCTCATCTTAACAAAAGTAATTGCAACCATTACTTTCACAAACTCTTTTTTCTTCTTCTTTTATCTCAAAAATTCAGCCAACACTTTCTGCTCAGTGGAAAAGAAACAGTGAGTCGGACATTTTTTTTGTAACAAAAATAAATTTTAAATACGATTGTAATCGTATGTTTTACAGGCAACATATTTGTACTTTATGATTTCATAAAGTTATCTTTAATATTTCATTTTATACTAATACTGAACGATATAGTTAATCAAAATACATATTATTACCTACACTTTTTTGGCTCCAGTCGAAATTATCACATGTACTTTTTTTATCACGTTTAGAAATAATTATGTACAGTTTCTCAACACAATGCCTGAACGACAAATTACTATCTCTTTCTTTCTAGGAAGAGAAACGCCAGTAGTTTTCCAAATTCAAAAACAAAATAATATTAAATGCCGAAAAACATTTTAACAAATTATAATTTTACCCAAGGGAAGGGAATAGCTATAAGTGGTTCGTACTGGACTCCCACGCGGAGGACCCGGTTTCGAGTCCAGCTGTGCTACCCTTAGATTTTTTCTTCCTAGGAGCCTCTACAGCTCACTGTTCTGTAATGGAATGGACAGTGTTGCCTGTAGCGAGAGAACACTGTTTGGAGGCCGGCAGTGCACTGAGAAGGCTCCGGGCGCTAATGACCACGATGTTGAAGCGCCTTAAATTAAAAAAAAAAAAAAAAAAAAATTAGCCATGCGACTCTATCTTTCAGAAGTCCCTAAGTTCCTGAAGAGTATAATCAAAATTTAAGGATCACCACACCATACAAATACAAAAGTAATGGTTCCCTGTTCTTTATACTCGTAAATTTGAAGAATTTTTGATATGTAGAGAAGTCCCTAAGTTCTCCTGAAGAGTATAATCAAAATTTAAGGATCACCACACCATACAAATACAAAAGTAATGGTTCCCTGTTCTTTATACTCGTAAATTTGAAGAATTTTTGATATGTAGAGATTTGAAAAGTAAGCTAAATTTTTTTAGTGAATTTTCCTATATATTTATCCCAATTTTAAGTTTGAGCCTACATTTCCATTATTTAAGAATTGCACCATTAAAAAAAGAAAGAAAAAGAATTAACATTAATTAGGGGAGGGCTTTAGCTAAACGGTTAGCTCGTTGGACTCCAACGCGGAGGTCCCGGGTTCGAGTCCCTTAGATTTTTTCTTCCTAGGAGCCTCTATAGCTCACTGTCCGGTGATGGACAATGTTGTCTGTGGCGAAAGAACACTATCCGGAGGCCGGCCGTGCACTCAGAAGTCTCCGGGCGCTAATGACCATAGACGCGCCTTAAATTAAAAAAAATAATTGGCGTAGTTTAAAAAACAAACATAAACATGTAAATAAAAGTTATACCATTTGAAATTCACTAATTTTTTATTTTTTTTAAACTTCCTAATTGTAAGCTTTTATTAAGGTGAATGTTAAGGTTAGATCTAAAAATATTAACGACCTTGTTTAAATATTGAATTAACTTGCAAGTTTTTTGTTTTTTTTTTTGTTTTTTTTTTTACTTTCTTATTTATCCAATACACCGATTAATATATCTTAATTTCAAAAACAAAAAAAAAAATTCCTTGAACGTCAGTTTGTAATTAGTTGAAAATTCTTTACCTAAAAGTTGAAAAAAGAAGTTAGAAAGAAGAAAACACCATTTTTCACGAAAAAATCAAACATTGAAGATGTTTATTTATTTATTTTTTAGCCTTTATGAATTTAAATTGTTTTTGTTAAAGTTTTATAATTTCAACCCCACAAATTAAATATAAAGAAAAGTCAAGAAAAAAAAACACGCCGAGTTAATTATAACAATACTTTATACACAAAATACCATTTATTACTAAATACACAGTTTGAATTCGAAATTGATTACACAAATGCAACAGTATTATAATCGATTAATATAGGTAATTGGTTCGACTGTCTCCGAAAATGTTCGGCACTTATTCGGGAAGATCACGCTTTTTAGATGTTGTTCCATCACGATTTTTATTGAATAATCCCCCCCCCCCCCGTCAAAAAACACATTTTCAATGTTAAAAGAACGGATTTTCTATAGAAGAATATGACTTAGTTTAACTTAAAATAAATAATAAAATCTGGTGTGGAACGCTCACCCAACTTTCTCCTATTGCAGTTTACAAAATTGTAATTGACAAATTTTATAGTTATTGTACCACATTTAATGAATTTCGTCGAAAACTGTTCAGTAAAAGTGCACTTCCGGTTTACTAATTTTCTTGAAACTCGGAAATTTGGCCATCTATTTATTTCTAATTAATTTTGTTTGGATGGTAGAATTGCATAATCAACTTAGATAGCACTTTATAGGAAAACATAACCTCCCACTCTTCCGCCCAAAGGTGACCTTAAATGAATTTTCCCAGAGATATGTTTCAAATAAAAGTTAAAGATCGTTGTATGTGTATTCGATATATGATGTTTGAAGAAAATCATTGGAACAATTTTTGAGAAAAATCATTCAGTAAAGTGGTACTTCCGGTTGAGGAATTTTGTCAGATTACTTATTGCCGGATGTTATCAACGGAAAATCAAGTTTGAACTTTCTGGGGTTTTTCATTTTTGAGCTATGTTGTTCTTATACGTACATACACACCACCTAGAGCCTTTTTTCTAAATAGAAAACACTTTTTTTTGACTTAGGTGACCTCAAAATGTGTATATCCGGTGAAATTTCGTTATCGTAAATGTTACAGGAATTACAATACTTCTTCTTACTAAGAGTAGTGCCTTTAAGGGGGGGGGGGATATGTTGCATGGAGTTACTTGGGGGCTAGTGACCCTGCGGGTTACACAGCTCAGTACTCCATGCACTTCATCAGAACAGTACACAATATACTGAAACTACATACACTCTATACTTTACCGGCCAGGACAAACACAGTACACAAACTACGGTCTCCGTCCCTAGTTAATTGGCAAAATCCAAGGGAGAAGGAAGGGATTAGCTCAGTGGTAGCGCGCTGGACTAGCAACGCGGAGGTCCCGAGTTTGAATCCAGCATGCTGCCCTTAGATTTTTTTTTTTCCTAGGAGCCTCTACAACTCACTGTCCAGTAATGGGCAGTGTTGTCTGTAACGAGAGAACACTGTCCGGAGGCCGGCTGGTGCATTGGAGAAGGCTCCGGGGGCACAATAGATCTTTCAGGTCGCAATAATTCGCTACAATAATCTACTAGGAGTAAGAGAAAGTAAATAAAGAGATTTCAATATTAAACGAATTATATTACATAAAAAAAAAGAAGTAAAAATTAAGTAAAAGTTTTGAAAAGGGGGGGTAGCCATTGTAATACAATTATTTAATTTATTTATTATTTTATGCACAAAACCAACGGAAGTTGATGATTTTTATATTCGTAATTACTGTTTCATTAATTTATTCCTAATATAAACAAACAAAAAATATTAAACTTTCTTTGTATTGATGATAAAGAAGGTAGTAAAAAGCGTATCGTTATGGTTGTAGAAAAATGAAGCTTCACTGAACATTTTATTAATTTTTTAAATTCATTATACATCTTAATTATTTTCTATTTATTAAGACTATTATATTATGGATACTGTTTCCTTAACACTGTATATTGCTTTTTTTTTTATTTTATTTGAAATACATAAATAAGATAACAGCACATTTACATTAGTCTCTATTGTACGTTATCAAACATTATCATTACTTTTTGTGATTTAAAAATGATAATATATAAACTACTCAAAAGTTGCTAAGGAATTTACAAATAACATCGAAAATAATTTACTTATACAACGTTTTGATGTTTATCTCTTATTTTGGCATTCAATATTTGTTTATATTAAGGGTTTAAGACATATCTTAGTCATAAAAAGGTTAATTCATTTTGATAAACAACAATAACAAACATTACTAATTTTGTCCTTCAGTATGATTCAGTATTCCAGTGCATTTGAAAGTGAATGTACATTTTTTTCTTCCCAGTTTTTATTTTTCATCATACAAAGAAGGCCTCTATGTGATGAAAGGGCAAATTTAATTGTCCACTTTCAATCTCAGGGCCTTTCTCAGCTTGAGATTGCTAATGTTTTGAACATTGCACCAAGTGTTGTTTGCCGGGCATTGCAAAGATACCGTGAGTTTGGAATTGCACAAAGATGGTGGTGGAAATTTTCGAAGTACCACTGAAAGAGAAAACCGCCTAGTGAGGACAAATGCCCGCAGAAACCTTTTTTTGGCCGCTTGAGAGTTATAAAATCGTCTTATTGAATCCTCTGGTACTCAAGTATCTGACCAAACGATTAGAAATTGATTGAGAGAGGTTGGTTTACATTCGTATCGCCCTGTTAGAAGGCCCAATGTGGACCCTCGGCACAGAAGAGCAAGATTGGAGTGGGTAAACACTACGCTGAGGGAGGACCAAAACTGGGAATTTGTATTGTTTAGTGACGAATCTAGATTTTGTTTATTGAGTAATAGCAGACGTTTGTGAGTATGGAGAAGGCCAAACTTTCGTTTTGAACCACAATTTATCCAATCGGTAACAGCATACCGCGGTGGCGGTGGTGTCTTGGTGTGGAATGGAATTATCCTCAACTGAACTGCACGTCATTTAAAGGACACTTTAAATGGGGTTAGATATGCAGACGACATTATTCGGAGGTTTGTCTCAGACTTCCGAGACAATATTAGACCACAATCTGTTTTTCTCGACGACAATGCCCGCCCTCACCGTGCCAGATGTGTTCTTGAGGAAATTCCTCGTCTTGGTATTACCCACTTATCACTGCCAGCACTATTACCAGACCTAAACCCAATACAGCACATTTGGGACAATTTACAGAGACACCTAAATAACCATCAGCCCCAACCCAGGAACTCCAGAGAGCTTGCTAACGCTTTAACATTACTATGGGAAGAAATTCCGCAAGAGGAAATTGTGCCGTTATTTTGAGTATGGGAAACCGTTGTGAAGCTGTTCAGAGAGTAAGAGGAGGGGTACACCTGGTACTAAAAACCCATTAAATGGATTAGGAAAACAAAAATTGTGGAAAAACCAGTGAAGATGTTTTCCAAATTTGTTAGGAGATATTCGGCTTTTGTTAGATCCTTGTTTTATCTTTGTTTTTTATAAAAATATTATGTGTGAAAGATAATTTAATATTAAAACGTCATGAAACAAACTTTTATTTAATAAAATATAACTGTTTCTGTCTTTTTTTGATTTTTTTTTTATTGCGATTCCTTAACAACTTTTGAGTAGTTTATAAAATTATGAAATATTATTCAAATAAATTGTATAAAATTTTAATGGTGTAAATTTTAATTCTTCTTAAATATTCTATACTCTCATTGAAAATTATAAAAAAAAAACATGATCCGAGCCCAAATCAGATTTAAAGGAATAATAATTTTCAAACAAAATATAGGTTATCAAAAATTTATAAAAAAAATGCTTGGGTGACTTTCAAAGAAATAACTTGATCTATTTTGCGTAGGTTCTTTTTACACACTATGATTTTAGCATGATATCATTATCCAGTAAGCTTAAGAGGGCTTGCTAAAAAATATATATATATATATCACCATACGATTGGCTCCACTGAAATAATAAGCATTACATTACACTTAGTTCCCAATGATTCAAAACAAATAGAAAAGAAATAAATAAAAAATGTATTACTTTTTTTCCTTTTTCAAAACAAAATAAATTTAATTTCTTCATCAATCGTTTTCTGGCCTCTGTAGTAGTGGTTCCTAAATATTTTCTAGTAAAGAATGCCTTTAAAGTCCTGGATTTATTCCAGACCATTTTATCTAGATAGCAACCGTATTTTCGTTATAATTCTGTAAAGTTTTATGGATTTTGGTCGTGAATAAATCCAGCTAACTTCAGTGTAAGTATTAAAATCCATAGAATGAGTGAAGATTTTTTAGAAGTTTAAATTGTATCTATATAATGTGTATTTATATACATTGTTTTTAGTTTATGCCAATCGCACACGCTTCGCAATCAGCGATTTTTTCAATTTAAACTATTGGAAAAAGATCCATTGAGCTAATTGAGGTGAACAGGAATGAAGATTGAATAGAAGAAAAATGGGTTGCCTTTGACAGTGTCGGGTGTAAAATAACTTAAGAGAAGAACGATGAACCACCCATGTCTAAAATCGGGACTATTATTATTATTCGCAGAAGGGGAGGGCAAACCCTACGCTATAACAACCACGGGGGCTAGAATAACAACCACTGGGACTAGAATGAAAATCCAGGCCCAGGATTTAACCATCTAAGTTTCACCACAGACCGAACAAATCGGACCAAAACCTTAAAAGGACACAGCTTAAGATCCTCTACCGATATCCTACTCCGGCCGAAGGTCCTAAACCTAATCTCCTCACAACCCAAACAATTCGTCATCAGATGCATGGGTGTTTCCTCCTCAGTCTCACAAACTCTACAAAAGGGGTCAGGCACGAATCCCACTATGTAGAGATGTCTCCTTAAACCACAATGCCCAGTGAGGAATCCAACCAGATGTCTGAGGGAGGTCCGTGAAAGACATCGGACCCCGCTACTCAAAGCTCCGTCCGGGCCCCCAATGAGCATTTTAGACTGCCGACAACCCACTGCACTCATCCATAAGGATGAGTGCTGTGAGGTCATCCACGTCTGAAAGCCCGACAAACATGTGCCAGAAGACACACCAACAACAGGCTCTGGACCAATGAAAGGGAGAGAGGCACCTAATTTGGCCTCCTATCCAAACCTATGCACCTCCTCATTCCCAAAGATTCCCATATGACCTGGAACCCAGACCAGAAGCACATCCTTTAATGAAGAAAGATCTTCATTAAAATCGGGACTACTTCAGGTCAAGCTCTCAATTGAGGATGGTGTGTCTACGAGCTGCTTAAACGTACAGAACAGATATTTATTGATTTCGAGCTAGGATATTTATTTCAGATCTTTAAAAGAAGCGTTTTATAAAAAAAGGAACAGCAGGTCTTCTGTTTTGTTACACAGAATTCTTTGAAAGAACATTTCTTCGATAAAGAAATACGTCGGAACTATATTGAACAATTTCGATAGGAACTATTTTCCTGAGCATAGAATAATCAAGCTGTCTACAAGTGTTGGTACAAAATTTAGACCAAAATGGCTAATACTTAAGATGTCTACTTTATATAAATAAACTAAATAATAAAATTTATCATAATTATATTTGTAAAATGGGATTATGAGCCATAATAGTTTCTAATTCAAGTGTTTCTAAAGTACGGGTTATTTAATGTTATAAGGATCGCATCAATATTTCTTGAATCTTTTTATATGTGCTCAATGAAACATCGCAATATAATGGGAAAAAATGTGAAAAAAATTTAAATTTTGTTCAAATCACACTGAAACGTCAAGCAGCTATACAGAAAACAACATATTTGGGTAATGGCTACTGATTAGGAAAAGCCGGAAAAATATTTGGATACTTTTTACTTTCTCTTTCTCATAGTAAGAGGAAGAATTGTAATCATGCCAAATTTTCTATAACAAGTTTTCACCGGAAATATCCGTTTTGAGGTCCCATGAGTCCAAAAAAATGGTTTTTCAGAAAATTGTGTGTGTGTGTGTGTTGTGTGAGCAGCATAGTTCAAAAACGAAAAATCGTAGAAAATTAAAACTTGATATTCCATTTGGGTATCCCCATGGGCTCCGACAGTAGGTCAACGGTCAAAAATCCTCAACCGGAAGTACCACTTTACTGAATGTTGTTTTTTCATTTTCTTGCGATATTCTCAAAAATGGCTCCGACGATTTTCTTCAAATTTGTTATGACTACTTTACAAATACAAAGAGCTACATCTTTTATTAATAACATTTCTCTGGGAAAATTCATTTAAGTGGACTTTTGGTGGAAAGGTGGGATTTGGTTATGCTCTAAAGTGCTACTTCAGTTTACTATATACAATTCTGCCATCTAAATAATATCAATTACAATTAAATCTGTTTGTTGAATTTCCAAATTTGAAGAAAATCGGATTACCGGAAATGCGTTTTTACTGAAATGTATCTTTCAATTTTCTTGTATTTTCTCGAAAACGGCTCCAACGATTTTCTTTAAACTAGGAATGTGAATTACACATATAAAAAGCTACAACTTTTATTTGAAACATTCCTTACAAGGAGGTTTTTGATGGTGGAGTGTGGTTATGTTTTTCTCTAAAGTGCTATCATAGTTGATTATACAAATTCTACCATCCAAACAGAATTAATTAAAAATAAATAGATGGCCAAAATTCCGAATTTCTAGAAAACTAGTAAATCGGAAGTGCGCTTTTACTGAACAGTTTTGTCATTTTTCTTGATTTTCTCCATAAAAACATCGACGAATTTCATTAAATTTTGTAACTAAGTATAAAAGTCGTCTAATACAATTTGGTAAACTGGAGTCAGAGAAAGTTGTGTGAGTGTTTCACACTAGTTTTTTTTTTTTTTATTACTTAGAGAAGTTCTGTTGCGCTATGTGCTGTACGTTGACTATTTGGACATTGGTGTGTTCGGCGACTTAGATCTTTTATTTAGGACAGATTAAAAGTGACGAGCGTTTTTGGATGAGTTAGACTTGAATTCTGGTATGTTTAAACCAAATAGTTGCGTACACCTACAGTTCTATATATTCTTCCTTTCAAAGAATTTTGAATGGTACCGAACAAGGTCACTTCCCTGCTTACTCACTGTTACCCACTTCCCTGTAGAAGACGTGAAGGTGTGTCAGTTTTCCGTGATTTGAAAAAAACGTACTAAAGTGCTTCTAAATACAAAAGGAAGAACTTGTATTTAAATTACAGAATGAGAAGATAATAGTGCAATGTGGCAGAAATAATGATGTTATTGGTCTTATGGATTAACAAATAGACTTCTGACATTGGTCTTAAAAATTGTATTTTAACGAAATTAGATACAGAAATATCGAAATAAGTGCACTGATGATGATACTAGTACTGGCAAGTTAGAATTCTTGACTGTTCCAGCGACCCTATAATTGGTTAAAACAATCTCGCCTATAAAAGGGCTTCTTGACATAGGAACTTGTTATTTGTTGCAATTTAGACTTGAAGAAGTGTTGAATCTTGATGCAATAATTCTAATTGGTCCTCTTGAATCTTGGTTCTAGTAGACTCTTCGAATGTTAGTGTTCTCTGAAATTCGGAGAATTTTGTACCATTTTCATCAGCTCCTTGTGGAGAAATTCGGTGCTTAAAAGTTTTAGTCCATTCATGCGCTTCATACTGGTAGGCATAAGAAAGCACTCGCTAAAGGTGCACGATGAAACCATTAAGCACTGCAGCAGCAGGCGTCCGGCATTGAGTCACCAGTTTTCGTTGTGGAATTTCTCAACACAAGCATTTTATTCCATTACAATAGTTTAGAGATTTTTAATGGAATTTTGTGATGCGAAATTGAACTTGATCTGAGATGAATGGACTATTTAGTTCGTAATGGATTGTGTAATTGGAGTCGTAGAGGGGAGAACTTTGTCTTAAGAATTTCAATTGTACAGTTTGAAGCTAGTAGTTAGTTCAATTGTTTATTAGTTCCGTAGACTTTGATTCCATTTGTTCAGTTTGGGGGGGCTAAAAATGCAGGTACAGTTTTCTCTTCTTTTTTTAGATAGAATTTTAACAGTTTTTAGGTAGAATCACATATATAACTAAGCAGGGTATCTTTTTTGGGAGATTTTCATAATTTGTGTCTCCAAGGTGAGAAGAATCCAGTGGTTCATGACATTTCTTTTGTAAGATAACTGCGAATAATTTTTTCCCCGGAACATCCTAAAATGAATCCCAAAATTTCGTGATTTGTCACTATTCAATGGAATTTTAAAATTACTATTCGTATTTTACATTGCTCATTTATAGTTTTCTCTAATTTTCTAATGTGAAAGAACTGATTAGCTGTAGAAATTTATGAAATTGTATTTGTGTGGATATTTATTAATTTTAAAATCTATGAACGGCCCCCCCCATGATTGATTTTTCTTAGACCATTCAGCATAATTCATTAAATACTAATAATAGCGTTAAATTTGTTGAATAATTTTAAGAAAAAGTAAAAACAGATAGCTATTGCATAAAAAGAATTAACTAAATTAATTAAATAATCTACACAAACAAATATCTACAGTAAGTTATTATAAATTTAATTGAAGAGAAGTAGAGTATTGTTTGAATCATTAAGATAACATACAATTGAAACAAGTGTTTAATTACATGCGCATCATGATCCAATGACCATGATACTAAAACAATGATCATGATACTATAACATTAATCAACAAATCTAAGATGCGGAAATACTAAAAATTTAACAGTTATTCTAGTTAAAAAAATCTTCAATTAACATCATAACGAAATAATAAAATGACTTGTTAATAGACAGCTTCTTCATCAAGGTAAACTGAAAATTTAACTTTAAAACGTATTTCCTGTTTAGATAAAACACTTTCTCTTATTCCTAGTGAGAGGAAGTATTGCGAATGTGCCAGATTTTCGAAATTCATTTATCACCCGGAAATACATGTATTGTAGTCCTCTGAATACGAAAAAAAACAACGTTTTTGGCGAATAACCTGTGTGTGTGTTTTTAACAGAATACCTCAAAAAAGAAAAAGAAAATTTGCTAAACAGAAAGCTCAAATTGGGTATTCCGTTTAGATAGATGCTACCACTGCTTCAGACACGAAGTTTTCGGACAATATTCAACGACCGGAAGTATGACTTTATTGAAATTTTTTTTCATTTTTTTATTTTTATTCAGTTTTTCGTGATTTTTTTCGAAAATGGCTCCAATGTTTTCTTTAAACTCCATATATACAATCCATACACATAAATACCAATCACTTAAATAATAGATTTTTGGTAGTGTTTTTTGTAAAAATGGATATTTTATTTAAAATTACACTTTTTTGAACCTAGATATTTTAGGTTTTAATAACTGATTTAGTTATTTCTTCTTTTTTTTAATAAATAAAAAGGTTATCAAAAAGAGCAGATTGATTTTAACTTTTAATTCACTTTTTAAAAGAACAAAAAAAACAACAAAATATTTCCAACTCTGAAAAGGAATGGCAAACAGTGCAGCTGTCAAATAAACTAAGGAATATCAAGGGTACCACAAAGAAATGGTCAACCTCAAATCGAGAGTCTCGGTGAGAAGAAGTTGTCCTAGCGAAAATGAGACTCGGTCACACCATGTTGACACACAGCCACATATTCCGAAGAGAACCTCAGCCCGGTATGCAGCGCTTGCATTACGACATTAACGGTCCCGCATATTCTATTGGAATGTTCGAAATATGTAACCGCGGGGAAAGGTAAATTTGCCGACCAGTCTTACAGATGTATTAGGAGACAATGAGGGCAATATCAATAAGACTTTCGAATATCTTAGGGAGGTTCATCTATTTCATTTGTTGTGAAACTAGCTGTACATATGTATGTGTTTAGTTGTTTGCTGGTGTCTTGTGTATAGGTATTTATTTTATAAGTGATATAAGGGAGTAGAGGAATATGATTAGACCTAGATTGTGGGTTTGCTGTAGAAATTGTTAGACTGGTGGGTATGGATATGATCCCGGATGAGTGCTTACAAATTAGAAACAGGTGCAAAGGACCATAGCTGTTGTGCACCTTAAAAAAATCCAGAAAAAAAAAATCACTTTTAGTGCTAAATTTTCACTGCTAACGAGAACTTATTTCCATCATGTCAAATTTTTTCTAAATTTAATTTTCATATTATTATTGTGGGGAGCCGCCAGAAAAATGCTGATGCCTAGCAGCCAGCGCCCAATGTGGAGAGTGCGGGATTTAGAGAGTAGTAGAGTCAATGTTATAGATAAGGAGCAGGTTACGTTGCTGAAAAGAAGGTGCATGGTAAAGTTGTTTATGTAAAGATTAGAGTTTTGTCAGTGGATTTAGTTGCAGTTGTTTAATTAAAAGAATTAACGTTTATTTCAGTTTGATAAATGTTTGATTATATCAGTTGGATTAATCTAAGAAAGAGAATATGTAAGTTGGCCAACTAGTAAAGTATTGTACCGTTGTTTTATTAAAATGAAAGGTGAAATAGTATATATAAGTCTGTCTCTTTGTTTGGTATTTACTCATTACTAATTGAAACAAATAAATAATCCCACATTATTATAAATTTTCTTTGATTAGAAACAAATTTTTTTTAGGGTACGATCTGCATGTGATTGAGTGTGTGTGTGTGTGTATGTGTGTGTTTGTTTGTACGAAATATCTTAAAATCGAAACAAAATCACAGGAATTTCAGAGTTTATATATTATATTGTTTAAATCCTCACGAAGTTGGTCTGTCTAGTTGGTTAGCGCACTAGCCTTTGGGTAGCGAGAATTCCAGGGTTCGATTTCCGTTTGGTATAGTTGTTGTTTACCCAGCATCGTGAGAATAAGTGGGAAGCTACAACTTTAATAGAGCGCCTAGGTAGCGAAGCCCTGCATTAAACGGCGCGCAGGGAACCGCGGCGTGTTTACCACATATTCTCTAATACAAACCGCCATCTGGTATGCCTTGGTCCTTCACGCGCGGTTGTGCCAAAAGTTTTTTATATTTATTCTATTTAAGTACTAGTCCGAGCAATAATAGGAAGAAGGGAGAATAAAGTTTTTTTCTTTCAATTTTTTGTGATTTGCTATAAATTTCACAAACTAACAGTACAATAAAGCCCGATCACTTTTATTTGCAAGTATAATGGATATTGTAGGGCGGAGAGAATTTGTGTGGTTGATGAATTAAGAAGAAGACTTGGTTAACAGTGGTTAACTAATGTATTAATAAGTAGAGACAGACTGCCTGGACTTTACAATAAAGAAATGTTTAAGGTAGAGTGGTCAGTGTAATGACACCTAGCGATTGGATGTATTAAACTGAATTCTCAACTGTGTTTAACTGTGTTTTATGGACTGTCCGTCGCTATATTTATACAGCTTCTCCCACTCCAGTCCGAGAGAGCGGTTGAGATTCTCTTGCTCTCTTTGCTGTTTGCTCTCTTGCTGTTACACACTTTTTCAAGGAATTTTTTTTTTTTTTTTTTTTTTTTTTTTAAGGGTTCGGGTGTACCGCAAAGCTTGAAGCTTTCCTCTAAAGCATCATTTCGATGCAATATAGTTACTTCAGCTATATAATGTTCTTATACTACTGGAATTTCATTTAAATTATTGGAATTTATAGTTTTAGGAAGATCGTTAACCGGAAGTGCGACTTTACACACTAGTAATACACGCTAGTAGTTTTCTGAGTTTGTCTGAATTTTCCAAAAAGTGACTCCACCAAATATCTGTTAACTTGGAATGCTATCTTATATAAATCTGTCCAATGAAACATTTTTGTCCGGAGAATGTCTCAAAATCAAGTTAATAATCAGAAAAAATGCCTAATTAAATCGGATTTTTTTCTACTATAAATTTACACTTTAGATTAGACCTTGAAAATGACATCTCTGTTATTATTATTATTTTTTTTAATATATTCAATAACCGTTAGTAATCAGGTGTAAAACTCCAGTCATCTTGGTTAAATTGCTTGTTGCTCTCACTTTTTTTTTTTAGTTTTCACTTTTGGAAGAATTCATCATTGATGCTGAATTCTATCCTAACTCTTAATCTTAGGAATTATTTTAAAAAGGGATTTTTTTTTTCTTGCTGCACAGTGTTATTATCGCGTGTTAAATCGTGTGGATATCGCTTCAGCAATTGCGATTTAAGAATAATACTCGATCGTTTGTCATTGAAAAATTTATATATGTTTAAAATTCTAACAATTTTAATTCTAAAATTACTTTTATTTAATTATAAGTGTTGATTGTCTGGTTGAACTATTTCAGCAATAATAGGAGATTTCGGCTTGTTTAAGATGATCTGATATGTTGATTTAATCATTAAAATATTGATTCTGTTAAATTCATACAAATTTTTGAATATCTTATATTGAAATTAAAATATTAAAATGAATAAAAAAAAAAAAAATTTGGTCACAGTTCACAGAAATCACTTTCACAGTTGTACAATGATGCAATACACAATGCAAATCTACTTGTATCCTGGAGCGACCTTAAACACAGCATTATATGTAAAAGCTTGGGCTAATTTAAGTTTAAACTAAAACAGGCAGACCGCCAATAATACCCCATACAATTAAATCAATTTCCCCTGGTAAATATTTTAAATAAAAGTTATATGATGCTGTTTATTATCTATACAGTAAGCATTACAAGTTTAAAAAAAAAAAAAAAAAAAAAATCTGGTGTGAAACACTCACACAACTTTCCCTTTCTCGAGTTCTCAAAATTATAATTGACAAATTTTATAGTTTGTCCTACCAAATTTAATGAAATTCGTCGAAAATTGAAAAAATTGTTCAGCAAAAGCGCACTTCCGGTTTACTAATTTTCTTTAAACTCGGAATTTCGGCCATCTATTTATTTCTAATTAATTTTGTTTGGATGATAGAATTGTATAATCAACTATGATAGCACTTTAGAGAAAAACATAACACCACCGGTCCTCCAAAAGTGCCCTTAAATGAATTTTCCCAGAGAAACGTTTAAAATAAAAGTTGTAGATCTTTGTATGTTTAGTTTATATGCAATGTTTCAAGAAAATTGCCAGAGAAATTTTTGAGAAAATCGCGAAAAAGTGAAAAAAATCATTTAGTAAAGTGGTAATGTAAACGCACTTCCGGTGATCCGATTTTTTGAAACTGAATTTCAACAACATATTCAATTCTAATTAACATTATTTAGATGATAGAATTGCTTAATAAACTGAAGGGTTCGGGTGTACCTACCCTCCCCCAAAACTGCCCTTAATTGAATTTTCCCAAAGAAATGTTTAAAATAAAAGTTGTAGCTGTAACTATGTGTAGTTGATATATCAAGTTTGAAGAAAATCGTTATAGCCATTTTTGAGAAAATCTCAAAAATGTAAACAAAAAACTAGTAAAGTGGTACTTCCGGTTGAGGAATTTTGACAGATGGCCCACTGTCGGATCTCATGGTGATAACTAAACGGAATATCAAGTTTGAACTTTTTACGATTTTTCGTTTTTGAACTATGCTGTTTACATACACACACACACACACACACACACACACACCATTTGCTAAATACTACTTTTTTGGACTCAGGGAACCTCAAAACGGATATTTCCGGTGAAAACTCAATATCGAAAATTTGACACGATTACAATACTTCCTCTTACTAGGAGTGAGAGAAAGTAAAAAATTGTAACCGTTTTCGAAAAAAAATCCAAAAATCTGGGAAATCTATTCGTTAAAAATCTCATTTCCGGTTGACCGATTTTTTTTTTTTTTCATTTGGAATTCTATCAATGTCTCTAATGGGTGTTAATAATATTATGTAGGCGGTAAAACCATAAATTATACTGAAGTAGCACTTTAGAGGAAACCATAACGTTACTGTTGCCTCACCCCTCACCGCCTCCAAAAATCAATTTTTCCTGGAAAATGTTTCAAAGAAAATTGATAGACATTTATGTGTGTAGATGGTATACAAAGTTGAAGATAATCCTAGGAGCCTTTTTAGAGAAAATCACAAAATCTGAAAGAAAAAAAAAAAAAGGAACATATTGGTAAAGTCGCATCTCGTTGATGGATTTTGCCCGAAATCTTTGTGTTTGATACGGTGCTAGTACCTAAACGGAATATCAACTTTGAACTTCCGTTTTTGGGCTTGAGCTTGAGTTTGGGCGATTTTTTTGTTTGTTTTGTTTTAGAGACATTCTGTTTACAGATACGATACCATTGTCTAAAAATATTTTTTTCATGTAATTAAGATAGTTCAAATTGAGAAATCTTCTTTAAACTTGGGATTTTTAATTAAATGCATTAAATGTAATCTTAGTTATTGTTTTAAATGAGGAAATCTTCACAATAATAAAATGTAGTGGAGGGGGGCAGCGAAGTTGTTCGCGTTCGAGATTGTTCTCATGTACACCCTGAATACTAATCGAACAACATTAGTCTCCAGCGTAGCCTTTTTATACTGGGCCGCGTGACATAGAATTGGCTGAATAGCCGAAGTCATAACATAGAAAAATATGAAAACTATAATAACATATCACTTTTGAGAGTTACGTGATATTTTGCTTTCCCCAAAACTTTTTTTAAAATTATATTTTCTCGGAAGAAAGTTTTAAATTAAAAGTGATTAGCTTATGAAATGTAATTGGTGATGTAGTGTTGTAGTGTAGGCGTGAGCGGTTTAGTAAAATGGCTTGTAAGTATATATATGTTTAAGAGAGAAGTATTAGTAATAAGAATAATTAAGAAACACTGGTAGATTAAATTTAAATATATATCTTTAAAGATATTTAAATATTTTACAATATCACAACTATTATGTTTATGAAATTAAGTATTTATCTAGATTATTGCAAGCTCTTATGTTTTAACTAAAGGTCACGGATTTTAGGAGCGATTCCGAAGTAGGGGTTCGGCTTTGAAAGCAGAATGCAGACTGTCCGAAAGAATGCCTTCTCTTACAAACAGTTGGCTAAGTGGCATTGTATTAATTTAACGGATTCTTGTGCCTTTGTCTCCCCTAATAGCAATGACCGTAAATTACAGTACCTGACTCTAAAATACATTATTTTTGCCAAAATTATTTCACTTAAAATATTTTTCAAAACTATTTATTTTTGCATTTCTTCTTCCACTGCACTTATATATAAATTGTGTGTATGTATGCGTGTGCTGTATATATATTTTTGTGTGTAATTAGTACACTAACTGTCAAGAGAATCTTGACGATGTCTTTATCCAAGATAATTACGAAAACTTTTGTGGAGTGGGAAACGTATTACTCAAATTCATAATTCTGGCAATGTATTTAAATTCTCCTTAACTATTATAAAGTGGTAGAACCAAAAATTATACTGAAATAGGGGGGGGGGGGAGGTACAGTAAGTAATAAAATCTACCCTTCCGGGTTCCGTGATTAACAAACTGTAAAATGAGTTTGCCCTGTGATAAATTAATTTCGAAAATGTTTTTTTTTTTTTTTTTTTTTTTTTTTTTTTTTTTTTTTTTTTTTTTTTTTTTTTAAACAGCTGTTAAAGTAATAAAAATTCTATAATTATTATTTTGATATTTGTAGAAGATTCCATAGTTGTTGATTAGTCACTGCCCACAATTTTTTTTTTAAATTTAAAGAGCGTCACAACATCTATGGTCATTGGCGCCCGGAGCTTTTTCAGTGCACTGCCGGCCTTCCAACAGTGTTCACTCGCTACAGACAACACTGTCCATCACCGAACAGTGAGCTGTAGAGGCTTGTAAGAAGAAAAAATCTAAGGGTAGCACTGGGCTCGAACCCGGGACCTCCGCCTGGGAGTCCAACGCGCTAACCATTTAGCTAATCCCTCTCCTAGCAATTATTATTATTATTATTATTCATTTTTTGACCTTTTGTTTATGATCTTGACGATGATGTTATTGGTTTAAAAAAATATTTTTTCAATTTAAATGTATTCGCAAAAAAAACGCATAAACTTCAGAGTTGATTATTATTGCAATTATTTATCTGTGGAGTTGGGGGTGGGATCCCATATGGAGGTCTTCATTAAAATATGTTTCAGGGTAACAAATACTTTATTATATTAAATGTCCCCTCCCCCCTGTGTTTCTCATTAACTTAATATATTTCTTTTGGATTTCGTTTTTTTGGGGGGGATGAGGCCAGTGACAAGATATTCATCCCAATATATTCAAGATATTCATCCCAATAAAACTCTTTCCTATACCAATATTTCCTGTAATATATTCATTCAGGACTTCAGGTGGACAATGTGAATGTATTTGACCAAAACAAGAGAAAGGAATATAAAGTGAATATAAAGTTGTGTGTGAATGATTAATGTATTTTTTTTTTAATATTAATATTTTATTTAAGTAAGGGTACAAAGCATACAAAAGAATTAACTTATGAAGAAATTTGGTGAGGATCAGGTCAAGAAAAAAAACATTCAATTTTTTTATGTTTCTGCGATGTAACTGTGGTGGATGCCAGAAATATAAAAATATAATTAATTTGAAATAATCAAAAATATCAAGAAAAATGTAACATTCCCTTGCAAAAAGGGTAACCCAGATAGAAGAAGTACAGTTACAGGAAGAGTTCATGAACCTTGTTAGCTTTGTCTACCCCTTCTTCTCATAGGGGAAGATTTGAACGAACAATTAGAAGACATTCTTAAAAAGACAGTCTAAAACAGACATTCAAGCAGAAAACTTGTTATTCGCTCTCTTAGAATCAATGGCAGTTTAAGTTAAAACATAAGAGTTTATTCCAACTAATTTCAGTAAATTAATAACCATATTGCTGTGTTATTGAATAGCATTTAAATATCTTTAAAGAATATATTTAATTTAATCTACCAGTGTTTTCTTAATTATTCTTATTACATCTCACTCTTAAAGCTTACAAACACAAGCCCTTTTACTAAACCGCTCATGCTACACCAACTACTACTACAAACACGCAACAAGTCAACATACCAAATACATTTCATAACACATGTGTTTGTTCCAAATTCTTTTTCTACATCTTCACGATTGTTTATATGTAAGTTTAATTTATTTTTTTAATTTCAAAAATTTTTTTGTTTTGTTTGTTTATTATTATTATTATTATTATTACTATTATTGTTATTATTCTGCATTTTATAGTATTATTAATGCATTGCAGTTCCTCATTGTGTTGTTTTTTTTAGATTAAAGCCTTGATAAAGAAAGGAAACTCTGTCGAAACGTTGGCATAATTGAATGTTTTTTTTTCTTGACCGTTCATCACTAAATTTCTTCATAACTTAATTCATCAAATAGAAGTACAATAAAAGTGAATGGACACTCGAGAATAGTGAAGAAGAAAAATAAAATAAGCGATAAGAGGCTTATTTAAAACTTAAGTGATTACTGAGACTTAGTAAGAGAACAATGCCGCGGCAACTAGACAAGGCGCAGTTCTTTTAAAATTTTGCAATTCGGCTGCGAAGTAGAAAAGGTCTTCCTCTGGCTCCAGAATATCACATAGCAGCCCAAGGTATATAATTTAAATAAAGAACACTCTACCCAGTTAAATTAACCAACGGAGCTCGGCTTAGATTAAAACTGGGAGATAACATAATGTTAAAATTAAAATTAGACGAACCATGAACAGACGAACATGATCTCTATACAACTGAAACCGGGTTGAAAATTTGACTTGTGTCACAGATATTCATCCTGAAATGTGGAATAATCCTTTCATATAATATTGAAAATAATGGCCGACCAAACAGAATTGTTATCAAGAGAAATGTTGAATTCCAGGTTAAATTTTTCAAATCAAAATTTTCCACTGCCTGATCCACCCGAAATGTTATGATTGATAACTTCATGTGCAGAGATTTTAGGAAAAAGAAATTAAAGTAGTGAATATATTCACGAAATATTAACCTAGGAAACAGATTGTTTGATTGACCATATCCGTAAAAGTGGCAACCCTCAAAAATAACACATCAAATTTTTTCAGAATATGTGATAACCATCCAAACATGCATTGAATTTTGCAATAAGTTGATAGTATGTTATTTTATAATGATATTTTAGATAAACATCGCTAGCCCTAACCCTCCTCACTGGAAGATGTAAAAAATCTGGTGTGAAACACTCACACAACTTTCTCTTACAAGCGAAATGGTACACTTACAATTCTTATTAGAGTTTAAAAGCGTATCTCTTTTTTTGTATGGTAAAAATCACAGAAAACTGAGAAACCTATTCAGTAAAGTCGCACTTCCGGTCATCCAGATTTTCTTCAAACTGGAAATTTCTCCGACTTATATAATTCTAATTAATATTGTTTATTTGGTGGAATTGTATATTCGGTAGAATTATATAAGGAATAGCACATTACAGGAAAACATAGCCCTACCCTTATACCAAAAATCCCCTTAAATGAATTTTTCCGGAGAAATGTTTCAAAGTTGTAGCTCTTTATTTGAGTACATAATATTTAAAGTTTAAAGAAAATCGTTGGAACAGTTTTAGTGAAAATAGCAGAAAACTGAAAACTACTTTTAGTTAAACGCACTTTTCGTCATCTAATTATTTTCAAAATCGGGATTTCGACAACATATTTAATTCTAGTTAATATTATTTAGCTGATAGAATTGTCTAATATACTAGGAATAGCCTTATAGGAAAACCTACCCCACTCTACCCCCAAATAATGGGCATAAATGAATTTTCTCGTAAAAATGTTTCAAATAAAAGTTGTCCACCGTTGGAACCATTTTTGAGAAAATTGGAAAAAGTGAAGAAAAAAAAACATTCAGTTGAGTGTTTGGTACTTCCGGTAGAGGAATTTTGACAGATAACTTACTGTTGGATCTCATGGTGATACCTACCCGATATGCTGGTCACACACACACACACACACACACACACACACAAAATTGTAAGCAGTTACAACAATTTTCCTCTAACTGCTTTGAAGAAGGGGTGGATCCAACAACTCAGCTTAGATCATTGGGAAAAGCTGTGAAAAGACTCCTTGACGGGCCAACTGACCAAGGGATTTTTTTCCTTCCATTGCGATGCGTCTTGAAATCGAACATCTCAAAATCAGTTACAAGCACGGGTCTGACACAACTTCTTTCAGGGCATGGCAGCCTATCTTCATAGGTTCAAAACATTCTACCAAGCCCAGTATGCTGCTGTCACCAGACTTCTCCCCAGACGGTGGATCTTCTACTTGGGGAGTGCAGCGCCCTTCTTGCGGCAAGGCAAATTTTGTTGCAACATGTCGTTACCCAGGGCGTACATTGGCCACCCTACAAAGTACACTTTGCTGCAGAGGGACTTTTCTTCTCAATTTAATAAATATGTCACTGAAATATTTAAATTTTTGAATGATTAGTACTTTTCGAATCGTCAGCATTTCGAATTATGATTGAAAAAAATAAATAAACTAAATAAATAAAAGAAATAAAAAATAAGATTTAAGGGGGGGGGGGGAATTAATAATAGTAAAGTAAAAATAAATAAAAATAATTAAATTGAAAAACAATAAATAAATAAAATAATAATAATAATAATAATAGTAATAATAATAATAATTGATTCATTGTAATACTTTTCGAAATTAGGTGTTTTATTTTATTTTATGTTTATATAAGTTTGTTATTAGTCATTTTCATAAGAAGCTGTTTTGACAGTGATTAAATTGTTTAGTTTAGAATCGTTCTGACAAATAATTTCATGTAGTGCTCGAAGAGCGGAGCAAGATGTCATAGCTTAAAAAAAAAAAAAAAAAAAAAAAAAAAACCACATATAGATATATATTATATATAAAACCCACAAGCATGTTCTAAAAAGCATTTTTTTAGACTCAGTGTTTTTTCAAAACGTATAATTCCGGTGAAAAATCGATATCGAATATTTGACACGATTACAATAATTCTTCTTTACTAGGAGTAAGACAAAGAAAGTAAAAAAAAATATGTGATTTCGATATAGAACCTTAGTGGAAAACGCGTTGGATCAAATTTCCGAAACTCAGATTACATCGTCAATGTTTTGAGGGACCACCAAATACTTTTAATGAATAATATTTTAAAGAATGTATAATACGTGTACGTCTATGAATATATGTAAATACAAATGGTTAATCTCTTTATCTGTTTTTATTAAAAAATCAATATTTTCTAACTGCCATATGAGGAAGTTATTACTATTCTGTCAAAGTTTTCAATACATGTTTTGAGATCCCTGAATCCAAAAAAGTAGATTTTAAAAATTGGTCTGTGTGTGTGTGGTAGTCAGGAAACTCCAAGGCGGAAAATCACAGAACACCAATAATATTCTTTGTAATTCCTTTACACCTAAAGAGACATAAAAGTAAGACAATAAAACAAAATTTTATAATTTTGGCAAAAATACGATCGACCGGAAGTACAGTCTTTACTCAATTAGATTGACTCGAAAAAGGCTCCAACAGTTTTCATTTTTAAACTTAGTATATCGACAAACCATAAAATGAAATATAAATTTTATTTGAAACAAGTTCTGAATTGGGGGAGGTGTATGTGTGACTTTTAGGTTTCCCTCCAAAGTAGTATTTCAATGTACAATACGATTCTATATAAAATTAACATGAATCAAATGTGTGCCGAAATTTCGGGTTTGTAGAAAATCAGTTTACCGGAAGTCAGACTTTTTTTTTGTCTAATTGTATTTCCGTTGTCTGTCTAACTATATATCTATGTTTTCAATTATACGTGAAATTTGGAAATACCCTATTTCCAATAGTTAATTCATTCGAAACTATGTAAATTGCAATAAGATATGTTGTTTAAGTGTTTCACACCAGATTTTTATCTTTTATTAACCAGTAATTAAATTAATTGCTTCTTAAATTATTTTTATAATGAATTTTTTAGCAGTGAATTTTATTTAAAAAAAAACAAAACAAAAAAAAATACAAATATTTTTGTTCCATTTAACATAAATCAAAACTGTTTAAATTGCAAATTACTTGCGTGGTAAAATATTGAATAAAAATTGCGTGTCAGTTAATAACTGTGTAAATACTATTGATGGTATCGGCATGTCAGTTAATGATGATAATAATAATAATATTTTATTTAAAAATTTACATAATCCGAAAAATTAATACATAGTATTTACGGCTTGGAATTACATCCGTCAGCCGGGTCAGTTAATACTGTGTAAATACTACTGACGGCAACGGCGTGTCAGTTAGTACTGTGTAAATACTACTGACGACATGGGCGTGTCAGTTAGTACTGTGTAAATACTACTGACGGCAACCGCGTGTCAGTTAGTACTGTGTAAATACTACTGACGGCATCGGCTTGTCAGTTAATACTATGTCGTGTTTCACACTTAGTTTTGTATTATTATTATTTATTATTTGTCTGTGGGAGGGACCAAACCCTACGCTATCCAAAGCCTCACTGGGCCCATATAGCTAACCCAAGAAAAACAACAACAAACCGGGTCTATAACAAAAATCCAGACCCGGATCTAATCCATCTGAGATTCATCGCATCCGAATAAATCGGACAATAACCTTAAGCGGAAATAGCCTAAGCTCTTCCACAGATATCCTATTCCGGCCAATGGTCCCGAACCTAATTTCCTCACAACCCAGGCAATCAGTCATAAGATGGATGGGTATCTCCTCCACTGTCTCACAGACTCTACAAAATGGATACGGCATAAGCCCCACTTTGTCGAGATGTCTCCTTAAACCACAATGTCAAATAAGAGATCCACCAAGATGCCAGAGAGAGCTCCGTGAAAAACACAGCAACGTCACTAATGGCCTGGACCCCCGATGAGCATTTTGGACTGCCGAAAACCAGCCGAGCTCATCCATAAGGATAAATGCTGTGAAGCTGTCCATGTCTGGAAGCCTGACAGACATGTGCCAGAAGACACGGGATTAATGAAGGAAGAGAGGCGCCTGATTTGGCAAACCCATCCATTTCCTCGTTCCAAAAATTCCCACGTGACCTGGCACCCAGACTAGAAGCACATCCTTCAGAGAAGAAAGCTCTTCCAGTCTTTTAGAACATTCTAACACCAACCTGGAAGTGAAGACACATGAACTCAGCGCCTTCAGTGCGGTTTGGCTGTCCGAGTAGATACAAACACCGTAGGTTTTTTATTAATAAACCTCATTTTATATGAAATTGGTTTGGTTTTTACTTTCTGTTATTGGCCGGAAGTAGAATCATCCTTGACAAATTTCCAAAATTGAATTGTCCTTGGAAATACTAATTTCTAAAAGTAGTTTGGGTACCTAATTTCTAAAAGTAGTTTGGATACCAAATTTCTAGAAGTAGTTTGGGTACCTAATTTCTAAAAGTAATTTGGGTTCCTAATTTCTAAAAGTAGTTTGGGTACCTAATTTGTAAAAGTAATTTGGGTACCTAATTTCTAAAAGTAGTTTGGGCACCTAAAAGTAGTTTTTACAAATTAGTTTCTCTCTCTGTATGTATATATATTGTGTGTGAATTTTTCTTAGCATAATTTAAAAATGTAAAATCGTAGAAAGTTCAAACTAGACATTTCTTAAAATGGTTTGGATAGGATCTAACAATAAAAATTTTGGTCCGTAATGGATTAGAATGAATTTTTTCCATTTTTTTTTTTTTTTTTTTGAAATCTTATGAAGAAACATTTTCATTGCCACTTTCCATTATAATATATTGGAACTACTCTAATATATTTTTCTGAGAATATTAATTTTTGCGAGTTTGTTGGAATGGTCGTACCATACATAATACGGTCGTGTTATCTATATTGATAAATAATATTAATTTTTAATTAATTAATGTTATATACAACAGCCTAAGTGCCATAAGTAAATGTGTGTGAATAATTATTAAAACAAAAGAGAGGAGAAACTACCTAATAGTGTTACTACTATAAATACCGTTAATGTTCATTCTCTTCTGTGAGCAAGTCTCGTGGTCATTGACGTTTGAGGCGTCGGGGAGGATTGTCAGGGAAAGTTCGTGACCTAAGACGACGGACAAGAGGATTGTGATGAGAAGATAAGAATATGTAGAATTGATTATAACATATTTTGATAACAAGGATTTCGGATTGTCGGGATATTGAATCATTGCAGATTAGAACGTTTAGTTTAACTCCACAGTCTATTGCGTATGCCCAAATAGGTGATGGCTAAATCAGTGCTATTTCAGTTTATTAAACAATTTTATCATTAAATAATATTAAGTAGAATTGAATATTTTACCAAAATTCTGAGTTAGAAAAACTTCGGAAAGTTGAAGTACACTTTTACTAAACATTTTTTTCAGTTTTTTGCGCTTTTTCTTAAAAACATATAATAGTATCCAAAGAGAGTATTCGTCGCAGAGAAAGAGAGACAAAATGACAGGACCACTCTCTTCGATTAGAATGGGAGAAACCACATAAATACAGCGACGAACAAGAAGAGTTCATACTACTGAGTTCATGCAACTGAGGTCACTCGCCAATCACTACGTGCCATTACCCTTTTCCACTCTATCATACTCTATCATTTCAAGTGTAAAGTCCAGGCAGTCAGTGTCGCTTATTATATTATATAGTGTTAACCATATTTAGTTGATTCATTTAAACCAGACCGTTTCTCTCCTTCATCAACCCCATTATAAACACTTTAACTATTTTCTTTAAACTTAGTGTATCAACTACACATATAAAAAGATACAACTTTTATTCGAAACATTTCTCCGAGATAATTCATTTATGGTAGTTTTTGGAGGAGGGAGGTATATTTTCCACAAAAATGGTAATCTTACTTTTTATTTATTATTATTATTATTATCCAACCTCGGGTGGGCTACATCCCGGCACTGCAGCCAACAGAGGCTTTAGTTTATTATGCTATTCTATCATCTAATTAATTTTAATTAGAATTAAATATGTTAACATAATTCGGAGTTTAAATAAAATCAGTTGAACGGAAGTACGTAGATATAGATGTAGATTGTTGTAGGGGATTATTGCACTGCGACCTGAAAGATCTATTGTGCCCACCGGAGCCTTCTCAGTGCATTGCCGGCCTCCAAGCAGTGTTCTCTAGCTACAGACAACACTGCTCATCACTGTACAGTGACTTGTAGAGGTTTCTCTAAGGGTAGCATGCTGGATTTGAACCCGATATCTCCGCTTGCTAGTCCAGCGTGCTTCCACTGAGCAAACGAACCCCTTCCTTAACGGTACGTATGTACAGTTAAACAGTTTTTTTTTTTGTTTTCTGGAATTTTCTCCATGAAAACAACGGTGGGTTTCTTTAAATTTGGTAGACTAACTATGAATACGGAGACTTATCATTTTCGTTTTTTTTTTCTTATTTGAAATTACTTTTACTTTTTACTTTCTTCTACCACTTTATTTACATGTTCTCAGGTCCACTGAGTTCGAAAATTGTTTTTAAAAAAATGGTCTGTGAGTTTGTGAACGGCACAATTTAAAAACGAAAAATTACAGACAGTTCAAACTTGAATTCCGTTTGGGTATCATAAAGGAATCTGACAGGGAGTCACTTTCCAAAATTTCTCAACTGGAAATTGCACTTTATGCGCAGAATAAAAACAGATTTTTAAAATCTTTATTTCATTATCTAATTCGTAGCGTCTAGTAAAAAATGTGTTAGTTAGAAAATTTTCAAACAATAATAGTACGATAATTTTTACTTTTGATTCCCTTTTTATTTCCCATTTGTCACAACATTGACCAAAACCGGTAGAAGTAATATTATGTAATCTTGCTATTTACATCTAACATTTGTTGAACCATTCATTGATAAAACAATTAACATTTGCACATTTAAACCATTCTATGTTATAAAAACGCACTTCTTTTAATTCTTGTGTGTCTATTATTACATACATAATTTTATTTGATACATTAATTTTTTCTGTTGAATTTATTTTAGTGCTTGAACATAGTGTTTAGTTTATTTTAATGTATGTAGCGCAGTGCACGGTGCATTGAATGAGTTGTTGGTGCCTTGATTCCGCTGAGCTGGAAAGCATCAAAGCATATTTTTCGTAAAGCCTGCTTCTGTTTGTGTCATCGACCGGTTTCGGGCGTTCGCCCATAATCAGGATGTTTTTGTCAAAACAGTGTTATAACACAGACTTGCACAAAGCAAATTCAGTTTATAACATTACTGAAAAAGTATCTATTATAAAAACGGAAACCTGCGCAAGAGCTAATTCAATCAAAATATAGTTTCACGCAACAACATAAAAAAAGGATTCGAACTAAATATTAATGCGATTAAGCAAATAAATTATAGAAAGTAGAAGCGTTATATATTTTATCAATTTTCTTTTGTCGCACTAGTATGTACGGCAAAATAAACAATGACGGTGGATTTTACATTTCCGCCTGATTCTCTTTTTCTATATTTCCAATAATGGAATAAAAAGTCTGAGTTTATTGTTTGTAGCTCATACTAAATATATAAAACAGCAAATATCATGTTAGAAATAACCTGAATTTTTGGATTTTTTCTTAAAAGATTTTTATTAACACAATTTAATAATTTATAAAATACTTATATAGGGAAAATTAGTGAAAAAAATTCTAAAATTAGGAGCTAAAAAAAATTTTAAAATAAGGAACTATAAACAAATAACCAATCACAATGTAGAAGTGAAGGTGTCTAATGTGGCCGTGTAATTTAGGCCAATCAGAAATTTAGAATTATTATCTTGCCCACGCCCACGTTTGGCACCTTTACTTTACCACACTGTAATAGCTAATTATTTCTCTTAAAAATATAATTTAGAATATTTTTACTAATTTTTCCCCCCCCGTAGGTATCAAATTATTCTATAAAATATTTTTATAAAAAAGAATGCAAAAAATCTGGTTATTTTTAACCATACTATCCTCACTTTTTATTAATGTGAGCTATAAAGGAAAAATTCAGCTTTTTTAATACATTGTTAAAAGAGAAAGCAAAAAAAAAAAATTAGGCAGAAATGATCCGATGAAAGTCCACCGATTTTGTATTTGGCCGTTTATACTAGTGGGACAAAATAAAATTGATGTTAAACAGCTATAAAAATTTCTCAAAGGAATTCATAATGTTTAGTTAAAAACTTTTCTTTTCACCGAGAGTAATTTCTCTTAATCACTAGTAAGAGGAAGTATTTACGATCGTGTCAAGTTAGATAGATAGATAGATTCTACCGGGGAATTGGCTATTCAGCCTACGCCACCGCGACACCCCAAGGATCTATTGTGGCACCCCCTAGTTGGAGATCCTCCCCCTATCCTGTCCTTAACCGGACTGTGGAATTGGGGGGGCTCCCAGGTGGTCAATCAGAGCACCTGCCATTAGAGCACCCTCTCGAGTCCTGCTTGCCTTAAAAGACTTAATAGGTCCGATAGAGGGCCCTGGCTGAGACTTGTTGGCACCAGCTTCTCTTTACCAAAGAGGCGGTACCTTAGCCAGACCAGCCCTTCGCACTGACATACCACATGCAGTGCCGTCTCCTCTTCTTCCTGACAAAACCTACACAGGCTATCCGTTGCCAGGCCCATGCGATGCATGTGCTTATTTAGTCTACAATGGCCAGTGAGAGTGCCAACTGCTATCCTTATGGCCACCCGGCCTAGTTGGAGTAATTCTGCAGTTAGCTTGGGCGAGTATCTATGGATAAACTTTTTCGCCTGCCTCTGGCCTGGAGTTTTGACCCACCATTCCCTTGATCGGTCCTGCATCCATAGCTTAATGGATGCACTCCTGAGGCATCTAGAGACACCGCAGAACGGCTCCGGCCCGATAAGCGCTCTCATTGAACCCTCCCGGGCCAGGCGGTCCGCCGCCTCATTGCCTCTGTGACCCGAGTGCCCAGGTACCCAAACCAGGAAGACCTTATTATGGCTACTAATTTCCTTGAGTGCACCCAGGCAGTCCCACACCAGCCTTGAGCTGATCTCCCACGAGTCAATTGCCCGCAGAGCAGCCTGGCTATCCGAATAAATGACGACTCTGGAGTTATACACTCCCCGTCTTCTTATTTCGGCGGCGCAGAGAATAATCGCGACTAGCTCGGCCTGAAAGACCGTAGCTAGCCTTCCCAGGCTCACCGAGATATTACATCCCGGACGAGCCCCGTACACGCCGGCTCCCACTCCATCTTCCGTCTTGGACCCGTCCGTGTACCACATAGATTCGCCTGCAATTGGCGGCCCATTCTTCCATGCCCTCTGTCTAATATCAGGACTTTGAAGGGTTTTTGGAAGTCATACCTAGGAGTCATTATGTCCGTAGGCAGGCCCAAGATCGGGTCCGCCTCCAGCTCCTCCCATAGGTCTTGGTACCTCCCAGTATGCCTGGGATAGATGGGCGCTTGTCCCTGTTGTAGTCGTGCCACAACTGCTCTTGCAACGCCTTGGACGTGAATGTGGAGTGGTGGAAGGTTTAACAGGACCTCCAAGGCCGCAGTGGGGGTAGTCATCATAGCACCCGTCGTACTCAGGCAAGCCAGCCTTTGAATACTTCCAAGCGCTCCCGACCCCCCCATCTGCAAGGTCTTTGTCCACCACACCACCGTTCCGTGGGTTACTATTGGTCTCCCTACACAGGTATCAATCCACAGAGTCATCTTCGGGTTTAATCCCCAACTTTTACCGCATAGCCTCCTGCACCTACCCATGGCGATTTTGGCTTTATGTGCGGTAACATTAATATGAGAGTTCCATGTCAGCCTTCGGTCAAAAATGACTCCCAAATATTTGGCCTCCATGGCAAAGGGGATCGCGACCCCTCCGAGTATGGCTGTTGTAAGCCTTGTAAATTCCTCTTTCTCGTAAAAGGAACCACTTGAGTTTTGTGGGGATTGATGGAGAGACCCTCCGCTTTACACCACTTGTTCACAATATTGAGCGCCCCCTGAGCGCGCTCCGAGACGTTGCCACGAACCGCCCCCTCACCACGATTGCCAGATCGTCCGCGAACCCAAGGCAATGAAAGCCTTCCGCGGTTAATTTGGTCAGGATGTCATCGGCTAATAGCGTCCACAGCAATGGCGACAAAACGCCTCCCTGCGGACAGCCTCTACTTGCCCTGGCCACAAGAGATGAATTGTCTATGGTGGCTATGTTAGTCCTTCCCAATAGACTAGTCCTTATCCACCGAACTATCGTAGGGGACGTGCCCCTTCTTGTCAGTGCACCAACAAGAGACTCTGAGGACACGTTGTTGAAAGCGCCCTCTATATCCAAAAAGGTGACCACCGCAATTTCCTTGTCGTCAAGCGACTTTTGGAGTAGCCTATTTAGGTCATCCAGAGCCAAGTCTACGGATTTCCCTGCCTGATAGGCATATTGGCGATTATTAAGCGGATTAATCCTTAAAATCTCGTCCCTTATAAACCTGTCAATCATCCTCTCCATCGCTTTCAACAGAAAGGAGGACAGGCTTATCGGCCTAAACGACTTTGGCGTTTGATCTACCGCCTTCCCTACTTTCGGGAGGAACACAACCTTCACCTGTTGCCATTCTCTCGGTATGAATCCCCAGGCCAAACAGCCTCTGAAGATCCTACATAGGTGTGGTATCAACACCTCCACCGCCTTCTGCAGGAAGACGGGATAAATCCCATCCACGCCTGGTGCTTTATAGGGCTTGAACCTTCCAATCGCCCATCTTAGCCTATTCGGCTGTATGACGTAATTCGCGATATTCCAGTCCGCCCGACCAGGCCTTCTCGGCCCCTCAACCTCTAGAGGGACCCCTCCGTAAGAGGACCCCGGGAAGTGTGTGCTCATAAGCAACCCCAGCGACTCCTCTACGGAGTTAGTGTAGGTTCCGTCATCTTTCTTCAGGAACCCTACCCTGTCCGCAGTACCTTCCCTTGCTAGGATTCTGTGAATTCTCGCGCACTCCGAGGTGTCCGCTACGTCCTCACAGAATCTCTGCCAAGCTTTACGCTTGGCCTTCCTTATTCAACGTTGTACTGCGTCAGTACCCTTCTGTACGATGGCCAGTCTTGGTTGATTTTGGCTTTATTAAACAGCCTTCTCACCTCTCGCCTCCTTCTCTCGAGGTGATCGTTCCACCAGACTGTCTTCGACCTATTAGGCCTTTCCCTCTCCGGGCAGTTTTCCTGGTAGGCGTCCAAAATCGCCTCAGTTACCCGTGCCACTGCCCGTTCCAAACTTCCTGTTGTCCGTACATCCACTTTAAGGTCACCGAGAGACTCGCTGAGACTTCCAACAAATCCCTCCCAGTGAGTCTCCCTCGGGCTTCGAAGCCTACTAATGACCAATGGTGGAGTGCATATATCGAACCTAATGTGCCTATGGTCCGAGCACGATGGCTCACTTGATACATGCCAGTGAGCGATTTTGCTCAACATACAGCGCGAGGCTAGCGTTACATCCAGCACCTCCCTCCTAGCTGCAGTCACGAAAGTTGGTTCCAAGCCTACATTAGCTACATGCAACCCTTCACCAATAATGAATTCATAAAGGTACTTACCCCTTTGATTGATGTCGGTGCCCCCCCAGGCAGTGTTGTGCGCATTGGCGTCGCATCCCAGCAACAGCTGCAAGTTCCCACCTCTGCAATAATCCATCACTCTTCTTAATAGACAGAGGGGGAGATCCTCATCACCGGGGAAATACGCAGAGCTAATGACCAGCCTTTCCGCTCCCTCTTCGGTGTTGATAGTTAGGAGAGCTGTAACACAATCGGCGGAGCACAGCTCCGGTATTAGTCCACAGCTCACCTTATTGCTATGCAATATACATGCTCGAGGTCTACTTACAGACTTGTCGTACAGCAGTTTCCCAAACTTCGATTCAGTCCTCGGACGAACCCCCCATGGCACCATGGCTCCTGCAGTAGAGCTACATGTAGCCCCTCCCTGTCGAACCTCCTACTAAGCACGGCCGAAGCGGCCTTTGCATAGTGGAGGTTCGCCTGCACCATCCTAATTGCCATGTTGGGTCTCCGAGGGGGGCGGAACGTCGGCTCCTGGTCGCCCCCCGGCTTCCGCAACCACCGGCAACCGCTCCTGGCCTTGAGACCTGTGGAGCAAGCCGGCCTCGCTTCCGCCAGCAGATGCACCCACCGGAACCCCCGCCTTACCGTCCGACCCCTCCTCCATCCGCCCCTCTCCTACAGGTAACACGGCCAGGGCGGCCTGCAACGCCTCCATCTCTCCTTCCAGGCCCCCCTGACTCTCCTTTGGCGAATCCGCCTTCACCAAGCTCTCGGCCTTTGGCTGATCTCCTTCTACTTCCATCGCCTTGGCCTCCTCTGAGCTTTTGCTTTTTGGAGGCTTGTGACGAAAAGTCACCCGCCCCCAACCAAAATAGGGGGTCATGCCCAGCCTTTTAAGCTCCGCCAATGACCCCCTGTCCATTGAGAATGTCCAGAGACACCCACCCTCAACAGGTAAGCATCCCCAGGCCCTCCACATTTTGGTTTTCAGTCCCTGGTTGCTCACTTCTAAACGAGTGAGCACCCTTTCAGCCTCCACCTGCTTGCCTCCCTCGTTAGGGATGAAGACCTTACAGGTCTCAGGACCCGGTATGTCTCCCCCCTCGAGTGTCTGGAGGCTCGCACCTTCCCAGGGTTTAAGCTTTGGGATAATCTCCCTCAGCCACCCCAGACTATCATCCCCTGCACAGGTAATAACAAGAAACCCTGGTTTATGGGCACATTTGGCCAACCTGACCTGCGGCCCGCCTCTTGGGATCTTGTCGTATTCCCCCAAAATGGCATTCTGGATGGCTTGTAGCCTCTCCGTGCCTAACTGGTTATCGGGGAAACCCCTCTGCACAACCGCAATTTTCGCCGTAGAGGTAGCCTCACCGCAGTCTTAGCTTTAATCCTCTTGGGCGGTCGCTGCTGTGGAGGGGATTCCCCCTCCGACCTGGGCCTTTTTGTCGCCTTTGCTGTGCGTTCAGCCCATTGAAGGAAATTTTCCCTGATGAGTTGACGCTTGGCCTCGTGATATTCCTGGCCTGCCTCAATACGAGCTTTGAGCTCCTTTCTGGAGGTCCCTGACAGCCTGGCGATTTCCACGTCCTTTTCTGTCATGCGGTCGATCGCTTCCAGCGAATCCGCCTTGAAGCTTCTTCCGGCCTTTGCCTTGGCCTCTTTGATCGTAGAGCCCCCTGGCCCGCTAGCCCGGCCTTTGGCAGTCACTGGCATAACGCCTGTTTCCACCATAACGTGGCCATAACGGCTGCGGGATCAGAAGCCCCACTCTCTTGGCCTTGGGCAACCGCCGTGATCCCTCCACCTGGTGCCCTGGCCTTACTGGTTGTGGGATTACTCCCATCCCCATGGCCTGTCGGACCAGTTCTCAATGGCATCCCTGCCTTAAGTTGCTTTCCTTTTTGTTTTTTTCTTCTACCCATTTATTCCCACGAGTAGCTGGGGATAGGGTCGTCCACCCGACCAGAGCCCCGCGATAGCCGGGCAAGGCTAAATACTCCGGGGTTTCGCCCGGTGCCCCGGAGGCTCCGTTATCGACACAATACCCCTGTGCCATCAATCCCTCGGCACGGAACGCGTAACACCTTGGATTGGGCCCTACTTACAAGTCTGTACTATGTGCGTGTACGTGTTGTTGTGTGTGTGTTCGTATTGTGTATGTTTCCCGTGTAAAATGTTGGGCTGGGATGTTCGCAGGGTCGCCCTTACCTGAGGGGGCGGCTAGTCCACCCCCCATCCCACGATAGAGGAAGTGAAGGATCGGGTTGGACAGGAAAGCAGGATAGGGGTACACTAAAGAGGTGGCCCGCGATGGGTTACCGCCAGGCCCGCCATTGCCCTGTTGGCCGCACTCAAAGAGCGCGTTGCCCGGTCTTCACGGCGTGGACGTAGGGTTGGCTAGCCTCCCAATTCAAGATCGAGGAGACCTTTGAGGACCATCGTGTCAAGTTAAATTGAGTTTTCACCGGAAATACCCAGCTTTGAGATCTTATAAGTATGAAAGAACATTTCTTTTATCAAATCGTCTGCATTTGTGTGTGTGTGTGTGTGTGTATCTCAAAAACAAAAAAAAATCAGGAAGCTGAAACTTATGTATACAATTTAGATACCACCCAATTGTATCTGACACGAAAGTTTCGGGGCTAAATCTATCAACCGGAAATATGACTTTAGTGTTTTTTTGTTTTTTTTTTTTCAGTTTTTCACGATTTTCTTTAAAGTTCATTTTTTTATCTAAATAGATAAATACTATAACTTCTATTTAAATACATTTTGTCTGAAACATTGTTTTTTTTTTTTTTTTTTTAATTGCGTTTTGAGGAAACAATGTTACTTTTTCGGTAGAATGTATTCTAGCGCCGTTAGAATATTAATACACATTAGAATCATTCGTAGACTTCCATATTTGAAGAAAATTGGTTAACCGGAAGTGCGTGCGACTATACAGGTTTTTTGAATTTTTTTTTTCTCGAATTTTCTTGAAAAAATGGATATAGAGATTTCCTTTTTTTTAACCTTGGAATGCTAATTGCAGATTTAAAAACCTAGCAGTTTTATTTATAACTTCTTTTTTTTTCTAAAAAAATTGATATGAATTAAGCAATTTGGAATTTGTGGTGTTAAATTTCCAATTTCATGTGCTGGTTCGTTGCTGGCACTCTCTTCTGGAATGCATTGTAATTTTTGGGGATTGCTATCTACCTCTGTCAGGGAAAGGTATATGTCCTCCCAACACTTCATTATTTTTGTTAATTAGGAGATATGTGTAAAATTTGTAGTATAAAGGAAATTTGTCTTCTTATGTAGGTATAATTATTGTAATTCTGCAATTAGAGGAAGTTGTTCGTTTTAAGTGAATCTTTTATTTAACAAACAAAAAAAAAATTAAAATATTTTTTGTGCTAAATATATTAAAAAAAATATATAATTAATCTATTTAATTAGTAGATATTGGCTTGAAGAAAATAAAGCACATTGGTGCTGCGTAACTTGTCAGTAAGGACCTTGAAGTTACTTACCAAAATTTTTTTTTTTTTTATCAATTGGCCTAAGAAGAAATGTGACAGTAGACGAAGAAGAGAGTATGGCAAAACGTCCCCTCTCTCTTTAGGCTGGTGCTTTATTCACTCAGTGTGAGTACTACATTCTGTGTTTTCACTGTGTTGTCAGTCAGTTCGTCGTGGTGGTGTTAGGTCAGTGTTTCTATGCACTAAGCTTACCTTACTACACATACCAGTAGCGGCGAGAGTGTTTTTTTTTTTATTTTTTTTTATTTGTTCGTTCATAAACCAGTAAACAACTTACCACTGCGGGCATTACGCTAGGCACTAGGTGGAGGAGGGGAGATTTTTAATGTTAAAAAGATTGATAGTGCAACCGAGACAGGACTATATTTTATAACAGAGAGAGAGAGAGAGAGAGACTTTCTTTACATTATGTTTATTTCTTCTTCAGTTTTTTTTTTAATTGTTTTTTGAAAGAGTAAGGTGTGAAGATTTTACAGCTTTATAAGTACGTAATTTGGTTAGTCAACTAGTCCCCTGATTTTGTGTTTAATTTCAATTTTATTGCAATCATGTTATCGCAATTATCATCATCATTACATGGTATGTACATTAATTTTTTTTTATTTTATTTTATTTTATTAATTGACACTTAAGATTCCTCATTAGATTTAAATTCCAATGCAACCATTTCAAATTAAACTTTTTTTTTCTTGTAATAACAATTAATAACTAGATTTATAAAGAATAAATACTTAGATGAGAAATCTATAATAAAGTTATAAAGTGTATATTTGTTGTAAATTTTTGGAAAAAAAATAAATTCATTGCTTTATTTATTTATTTATTTATTTATTTATTTTTAAGTGACATCACTTAAATATTTCAAATAAATGGCTAAAAAAAATGAGTGAGAAATTTTGGAATATAATTTAAAAAGCTTTTAAAAAGTAAAATTATTTTAATTCTTCTTTGATATCGGCTGTGCACAACTTTCACTGTACAAAACTGGTGATTTAACTTTGTATGATTTCCTTGTGGTGATATTTCTGTGAATAACTAATATGAAGTATCATCTAATAAACAATAGTATAATTCTTTGTTAAAAATTGCTACTTCTTTTTAATTTTTTTTTTATTAAGTAGACATTAAAATATAATAATGTTAATTTAAGAAGCAAATTTGAATAATTATTTGTAGCAGGGAATAATTTATTAAAAAAAAAAAAAAAAAAAAAATTACAAACTTTTTTCTCGCCTCTTTTAATATAAATCAAAATGTTTTATTTCGTTATTTTCGAGCAGCAATTTACAGTAGTTGATTTTTTAAATACTTGAACAAATAAATATCAATAAATTTTTGAATCAATAAATTAATTTTTCGTTAAATTAATAAATACGCCAAATTAAAATTTTGCCCAAAAGTAAAGTAAAAAAGCAACCTTCTTTAATTTGTCTTTTTAACTTTTGCGTCGATTTGCCAGTTTTGTTATATGTTTTGAAATTGAATTAATGGAAATTTCGATTAGCCTAGGAAAAGCCCTGAATCACTGAGCCTAACTAATATTTTTGAAGGTAACCTATAATACATCGAAATAACTAAGATTTCTAAGCCATAGCAAAAAATTTGTTTGGGACCTTTTTCAATTTTTTTTTTTAAATTCTCTTATTTTTGGAGAGTACTTTGTGTTCATGTGAAAACTTTGTCTTATCTTTCACTGAGCAGGTGTTCCGGTCAAACGAAGTCCATGAACCCTTATTACAACAGTTATTCATCGTTTCAATTTCTGCTGTCACTTTTAGGACAAATTCGTGATAATTGTTTATTAGGGGAAAGGACTTTGGTATCCTCAAGATTTATACGATTACGAATGTGTCGTAAGAATGGCAGTGAAAACTGAAAAAGAGGAATGCTGCTTAAATAGCGATGGACCGCTTTGAGCTGAACATGGCTGCCCTTCTCCTTCCGAGAAAAAAGAATAAAAATGGGAAAAATAATAATTAATGGTTTTCCAAAGCAAAATAAAGCTGCAACTTTGGCTATAAGCCAGTGTGAGGAGAGGCTTAGACTTTGTCATCCAACAGCCAATCATATGCATCGGAGAGAAAAAAAGTCCCACTTCTCCACTAACAGTTCTACACTACCCACTCTGTTTCTAGGCAGTGTTGGTTTAGAATTTCAGTCACAATATCCTGAAGAGTAGTCTAATGCAATATGGGCCTAACGGCGATTCATAATAAACCACAGATTCGGTCTCAACTCGAAGACCTAAGAATTTTAAAATAAATTTTCGAATAAACGCTTCTAAACCAATTTACTGGTCAAGATTATATACAATCTTTGCTCATTAACACTGTCACACATTTTTACAATCCAAAATTATCCAGTTCTAGAATAATTACGTGCAAAAGTGCATTAATAGCAAGTTTTCCTAACTTGTTGAAATGTGCATAACAAAAAGTTAAGTATTCTTTTTGAATTTTTTTTTTTTTGCATAGGTTTCACCATACAAGTGATAATAGTATTTAAAATTATATTGTGCAGTTATCATAAATTGTGGTTTTATAGATTTTATAGTTATGAAACATTGATATGAATTTTCTCTTGCTAAAAATTAACCTGATTGATAATTTTTTTCCAAACGTTGTAAATTACATTAAATGTTCATTTCCCACCCTCCGCATGGAGGAATCGTGCGTTGTAATGAATGAAATATCACAGAGAGACGCTAAAGTTTCTGGTCTCTCTAACAATTCATCGTCCAAACATTACCACCATTTTCTCTGACTTTAATGTATACAAGTTTGTAATATAGACAATTTTTTGTATACTGGAAATTATTCGTTTACCTTAACGTAAATATACTGTGGAGGGGGCAAGTACCTACACATGGTTATTAGTAGAAGTGATATACACTGGTACAGTTAAATTGCAGTATCCAAGAGATACTCCACTTAGACCACCCCAATCTCTAAGACCTTAGAGCTCATAGATAAGTAAGGGCTACCACTAAATACTCCTGAACCCTTCAGTAGTATCAAATATCGTCCTTAGACTATATCCAACAGCTCTCTTTCTAATTGAGATGACTTCAAATAAGATTAGCACAATGCAGAAATAGATAAAAGCTTTTTCCTTAGCTAGCATCCAGGAAATGTATCCATCTAATGAGTGGATTCATGTTTGGAGTGGCACAGCAGATAAAACAGCAAAAACTGCCGGTACTAGTTTCTACTCTCCTGGATTGTTTGAAGGTGGAGTAGCTTTTGGGTGCATAACTTCCAACTTTGTTGCGGTATTGGAAGCTATCCTTCAAAAGCTAGCACCATTTCATTAAGACTGAGGGCCACGATGAAAAGAAGATATGGAATTTCGTGTAGATTCAAAGGCTATTATACTAGCCAAAAGCACGATTCTCCTGACTTAAACAAAACTGCAAACCGGATGAAGGTCTAGCCGATATAATGACCAAAGAAGCCATAAATATGCTCTGGGGCAATCACCTAACATGCTTGAGGCTGTGTCAGCCATCAGAAATGAATTATCCCAGAATAGTTGGTGTACAGCTGGGAACAAAATGCTTCTAACAAGCGCTGAGGGAATGTCTAAAAAAATAAGATCCCCACTTAATAAGAGCCCCGCAGGGATTTTGTGGTTAATTTTGTGATTTGATACTGGCCACGACTATTTGCATAGTCACCTGCACAAAATAGGAATTATGCCAACCTCAGTTTATAGCTCTGTTGAAATAATGGACTTAGACTATCTTCAAGTCTCTGCAAAAAAATTTTCAAGCCGTTCTGTATGCAAAGACGACGCAGATGCCGCTTTGTGAGATTGAAATTAAAAATATGAGCTTTATATCCAAAATTTTCTGAATTTAAGGATTTTTTTTTTTTTTTACCTCTTCCAAGAGCTGTTAGAGGAAGTATTGTGTTCGCGTCAAAGTTTCACCGGAAATGCACGTTTTGAGATCCCCTGAGAGTCCAAAAAAGTGGTTTTTATAAAATGATCAGTTTGTGTGTGTGTGTGTGTGTGTGTGTGATGTATGTGAACTGCCTAACATAAAAACAAAAAATCGCTGGTGGTTCAAAATTGATATTCTATGTTGGTACCACCATTGGGATCCGACAGGACTTAGCTCAATCGGAAGTAACATTTAATTGAATGAATTTTTCAGGTTTTTTTTTTTTTTGTGATTTTCTCGAAAACGGGCTTAAAGATTTTTTTTTTCTAAACTAAGCATAATTAGGAGACAAGCATACAACAAGAGCTTCAAACTTTTATTTGAAACATTTCTCTGAAAAAAATTATTTTAAAGAAGCTTTTGGCGAGAACGTGGGGTTATGTTTTCCTCTAATGGCTTCTTTTCGTTTATTATACAATTCTATCATCTAATTAATATTAAATATGTTGTTAAAAATTTCTGAGTTTGAAGAAAAATCAATTACCGGAAGTGCGCGTTTTTATTGAAGTTATTTCATTTTTCTACGATTTTATCCATAAAAAAAACATCGACGTATCTCAATTAAATTTCTTACACTAATTCAAAGAATTCATTTTATTAAGTTTAGATTCACCAGTTGATATAAAATTGAAGACAAGCGAATATTTAGTTTGAAAAATTATATATTTAAAGAAAATTTGTCAGTGAAATCTTGTAAAGTACAGTTAAAGTCGTGTGAGTGTTCCGCACCAGAATTTTAATGTTTTAATTTGTTAATGTAAATTTTTGTAAACGAAAAATACTTTGTGATTCCATTTTACTGTTCAGCGTTCTAAATTGTTTTTAATGAAGTTTTATTTTAACAGGATTGTTCTTGTAATTTCATTTTTTAAAGCAAATTGGCGTAAGAATTCTATATGTTTTCCTGAATCTCTAGAGTACTTCATACTCCTAGAAATTTCCAGTATTTTTGTAAAGCAAAATATCAACAAAAATAGTTTTTTCCTTGCAAAGAAAAGTAATTTCTCCATATTAAGATAACAGAGAAATCATCAAGTCTGTGTTTATAAACCAGGCTCATAGTTTTTCGTAATGTATGTATGGAAGAAATTTTTTTTAAACAAGGTAAGTTTGCCTTTAGGCAGTCACTTCAAATACGAGACATGTCCAGTAAAGTAAGTGTACTGAATTTTTGTAGGTTACATTAGTACCTATTTGAACAAAAAAATTACCTGGTTACATTAGTACATATGTAAGCTATTTTTCGACATAGTCACCATTCCTCTCAATGCAGGTGATATGAACCGGGTATAATTTGTTGATGCCTTCCTCGAAGTAGTTTCCCGCCAACCCCTTCGTCCACTTCTCCACCTCCCCCTTCACCTCCTCGCCGGTTGAAAACCTTTTTCCACCCATGTGCAGCTTCAGCGAGGTAAAGAGATAGTAATCTGAAGGTGCTAGGTCAGGGGAATGCGCGGGATGGTTCAGGACATCCCATTTAAACGAGGCAAGCAGTTCCTTCGTGGCGTTGGCCGTGTGTGGTCTGGCATTGTCGTGCAGCAGGCAGACTCCCTTTGTTCTGAATCGCCCTCCGCAATTTTTTTAGCGTCTCACAGTATCTTGCAGAGTTGATGGCCACCCCTTGAGGCATATATTCAATTAAAATTATGCCTTGACAGTCCCAAAACACGGATGCCATGATTTTCTTGGCTGAAATTGTGGTTTTGAACTTTTTGGCGGAGGGTGAAGAGGTGTGACGCCACTGTTGAGACTGCCTTTTGGTTTCAGGTGTGTAGTGTGCAACCCATGTTTCATCTCCAGTAATGATGGAGCGGAGAAATTCATCTCCATGGAGTTTGTAGCGTCTCAAAAACTCTTGCCCGGCCTCCACTCGATTCACTTGGCGGGAGATTGGATTAAAATTTTTCACGAAACGTATTGTCGCGTCGACAGTTCTCAACGTACTGACCTCAAACCGGTCTCGTTGCGGAGGGGAGGAATCAGGCTACCCGATAGTATAGCCAACATGTCGAAAACAAAATCCTTTCGGCCGTGAGAGCCTCAGTACACTTACTTACTGGACATGCCTCGAAGTTGCTCGTCAAATATCACTACATCCACAGTGAAGTCAAGTTACGCGAAGGGGACAGATTCAGTTTCCCCATAGTATAGAATTTCACGAAACCGTAGCTTCTAACAAACTTCCGTTTATGTTTTAATACTTTGCCTACATGAAATAAATTTTATTTATATTTCTCATTTGTTAAACTTAAAAGTTTTTTAAGACCTCAGGAAATTAATACCATATAATATAACCTTAAATGTGTTGAAGATGTCAGAAAAATCTTTACCAAATAATATACCTATTACATTATTTGAAACCAATTTGAATACAATAGTTTTTGAAATACGTACACCCATAAAGTATATATAATAAGTATACATATAACAGTACAATTTATATTTTGTTTTTACATTCAAGGTCATTCACAAAAACAAAATACAATTTCTTTTTTGTTTATAGTTTTTTATTATTTCTTTTCCTGAATTAGATAATATATTTATACAATCAAAGAGTTTTTTTATACAAGAAAATATCAACTGTTAAATTAACTTCTTATGATATATTTATCAGGATTACAAAAGAATTATCAAAGAATGATGAAACTTGTTGGACATAGGAACGTGACTTTTGAAGTGATTGGGAATTTCCTTCCAGTTTACAATGTTACATATGGTTTTGGTTGGAGATAACTTATCCTCAAAACTTTTTTACTTTGCTTATTGTGACGTAAAGAATATTATTTTCGTGGCAGATTTTCGAAAATACTTCTGCGAGTTTTCATTTACGTGATATTTTGTTTTTATTGTTTGTGAGAGCAAGAGAGAGGCAGACAGTACAAATTATCTCAAACACGAACTAATACATAACAAGAAGCTCAAATTAGAAAAATCAGTTTGTATCTCCATATTGTTCGATATAACGGTTTATGTCAGATGCCATCAACTGGCGTATGTTTTACTGGATGGTTTTCTACAGTAATACTTAGCTTCTTTTCAATCTTCTACATTTGTTTACTACCTATCTACGTCTGATTTTTAGTTAGGCTAAGACATACCTAACAGAATATCAATAATGAATTTACTGTGATATCTGCTAGTTAAGTTCTTTTTTTCCAATATATTATTACTACATAAGTTTAATGTACAGTTCCACCATGTGGTGGAAATTAAAAGTAACGAAAAATTTGACATGTTTTGAACTTACGATTTGGAAGAAAAATGTATCAAACAGTTTGTGAGAACAGGTGAACGAGAAAATCATAACTAGCTTTTACTTTTCTGCAATTCTTTTAGCTTTCCTTAGTAACATAAATTTTGCCGGTTGCTTTTGTATTTATTCAGTTTTTTGTTTATCATATCTAAAGCTAACACTTGTTTTATATTTTGCGGCTTGTTCCGCTCTTTTAAGGGTTGCCTTCCGAACCAAGGGCATCCTTGCATTTTTTCCTGTTTTCCAATCGCCGTCTTTTAATCCACGTTCGTTCCATTTGCTTTTCAATCCTTCCACTTAATTCGAGGCCTAGTTCTCCTTCTACGCCCTTTCGGTATAAAATCCCCCATTCGAGTGAGCCATTCTTTTCCCATCCTGACATGCCCATACTGTCTATTTCCGCCTCATTATTGTCTCCCCCATTTTTTCTCAATTCCTATCATTTTCTTTCCATCCCTGTCGTTATAAAATATCTTCTCATGAAATCCATCTTTCATCTTCATTTGCAGCCTCTTCGCAAATATCCAAGTCCCTGCTCATATAACTGTATGGCTTCATGATAATAGAAAAATTATTTTGTTATTTTTCAATGACACCTTTGGTACCATTCCAGAGAACTGAATGCAACATTCTTACTGCTTTCCACAGCTCGTTCTACCCTGGTTGCACCTCCTTTATAATCTAAACTAGAGCCTACGTATTTGAATACATTTACTTGACGGATTTTTTTTTTTTCATAATATTTCTCACCCTTCATCTACATTTCTTCTGACTATCAAGTATTCTGTTTTATCATAATTTATACCTAGTCCCCCATTTCCGGTATTCACTTATTAATTTTTTTATAATAAATTCTAGACCGTCCTTATCTTGAACATTTACTACCTGGTCATCTGCAAAGAATATCCGGCCTTAGATATCCGTCCTTTATCGGTATTCTCACCCTAATACTTCCTATTCCAATCTTCTATTATTTTACTCCGATAGATTTTAAACAGATGCAGCATCCCTAATTCAAAGCCTTGGAAACTTTGATTTCTTCTGATAATACACTTCCCAATTTAATTCTCCTGTATCTTCTTTGTATGTGATCTTAAAGGCAATCAAAGATCTGTTACTACCCATGCCCATTTAAATTTTCCATACCTTTTTCTTGGGAACACTATCATAAGCATTTTCTGGTCATTCATAGCATTCATTTTTTGATAACAAATCTGAATTTCCTTGCTAACAATTATTTAAACAATGTTGCGAATGATTCAGCCTGACTTTCCCAGAACTTTTGCAGAAATCTTTGCTTCCTCTTGGCAATCGTGACGGTAACATGACGTATAATGAATGTTTAACGTGCTCATACACACATTGGGCCTTCAGCGGAAGCTGTTGTAAACAAATTTCTAGCCTACCCACAGACAGTAATTATTCTTTTCCAGACACGTGCACAACCTACATACACGAAGATAGATACTCATCATGGAAGCCAGGAGAATAGTTGCAGTATAATTAGCTTTTATACACTCCCTCTATTCATCCACATACAGTCTACCTTTCATTTAATAGTTCAGCATTCAATATCATGGTTTCTTTGTTTTATTGTGTTTTTTTTTTTATAGTTGAAGGTCACAACTATTTTTATTATTAGTGTTTCTGCATATATATAATTTTTCTCGTGAATGTTCATAATTTATTTATGGGAAACAACAAACAATTCTTTATATAAATTAGCGTATTTTTTTTTTTCTTTTTTAATTATTTCATAATAGTTTTACATTTCAAACTGGGAAAAAGTGGTTTATATTGATAATTGATTTATTTTCTCGTATATATTCATTGCAGGAGGGTGATTACTTCTGACCTCTCTCATTTATATTACTACTAATGAATGGTATCTAATTGGCTGTGTAAATAAAACTAAGTATGAATTTTTCAATATGAACTTCATATAAGAGCATATATACCTACCACACGGTTGGTAGTATCAACAAACTCAGCGCCTCTTGATTATTTACTCACCTGATCTTGAGTACATATATTCTCAAAACCTCCACCATTTTTATTTACTTTCTGTTATGCTGGTAAGGAAAGTATCTTTCAAATTCAAATTTTTGAATATTGAGTTTACACCAGAAATACAAATGTTGGAAAGGGGATTTTAGAAACTTGTGATTTATTTTATTTAAGTTAGGGGATTTTATTTTCCACATGCTCCATATAATATTACATGTGATGTATATCTATAATATTATCGATACATAATTATTTACAAAATATTGAAATATATAATTGATGGTAGAAATTGTAAACTTCGTAACAAAACTAGATATTAGAATAAATAAATAAATATTGGAAAAATTAAAAGTCGTGCATTTTTATAATATTCACAAATTTTCTGAAGAAATTTGCAAAGCTCTTAATCATGAGAGATCTTTTCTCCAGCTTCAAAATCTTCCAGTGATTAATATCCCTCGTATGACTCTACTGCTTCATAGTTTCTGCTGTCATAGATAATATGGTTGGACACTGTGGCCTGTTATAACCAACAAGCGTTGATACTGAAACGATGCAAGTACTTTCTACTATGCCCATGTCCTTGTCAGAATCTAGTGGGTGTGTAGGAGATTTCGCTAGTCGATTCAAGACTGTCTTTTATCTCAAAGAAAAAATTCGCTCTTCAAAACACCAGTTTTTTTTGTTAATGACCAATGAACCACCAAACTATAGACCATGAACAGAAAAACGCCTTCCTCCGAACGCCTCTCTAAATTTTGTCTGTAAGGAACGGAATTCATTGCACGTAGATTGCCTCATTTTCTTAGTCGATCTTCGCTGTTTGGTCCTACATTGTTCGCCTATAGCGGACTGTTTGATCAAGGCGTTTTTTCTTTTTTTGCAGAAGGTAAAACTGTATCAGCGAAACCAGTGGATCCATCCGTGTCAAAGCAGCATATTTCTTCGAGGCCAACGAAGCAGAAAAAATCATTCAGTAAAGTAGCAAAGTAAACGCACTTCCGGTCATTCGATTTTTTCCAAACTCGGAATTTCAACAAAATATTTAATTCTAATTAACATTATTTAGATGATGGAATTGTTTAATCAACTGAAATAGCACTTTAGATGAAAACCTAATCCCTCCCCTCCCCCACAAATGCCCTTCAGTGAATTTTCCCAGAGAAATGTTTCAAACAAAAGTTGTAGCTCTTTGTATGTGTAGTTGATGTACCGAGCTTCAAGAAAATCGTTGGAGCTATTTTTGAGAAAAACGTAAAAAGTAAAAAAAATACAACAAATAAAGTGGTTGAGTAATTTTGACAGATGACCCACTGTCAGATGCCATGGTGATACCTAAACGGAATATCAAGTTTCAACTTTCTATGGTTTTTCCTTTGAGCTATGCTGTTCACATACACACTCACACACACAGACACACACACCATTTGCTAAAAACCACTTTTTTGGACTCAGGGGACCTCAAAACGGATATTTCCGGTGAAAACTCGATATCGAAAATTTGACACGATTACAATACTTCCTCTTATTACGAGTAAGAGAAAGTAAAAAAGGATTGACTGCGTGTGGGCATTTCCTAACAATTTTTCTAGTTTTACTTGATTAACTTGTCATCTGCACCAGAGAGATTTGTCATATTTGGTATGCGAACTAAGCATAATAGCGGCCTAACATTTTTTTTTTTTTGAAACTTTTTTCTCAGATATTTGATTTTTGGAGGTTTTGAAGGAAGAAAGAGAACATCAGATTTCCTATTTGAACGTAATGTGTGATTTAACTAAAACTTCCAGTTCCGGAAAGAAAAGCCAGTTTTGACCGGAACAGCGATTTCTTGAGTGTTTTCTTTTTTTTTATATATTTCCACGATTTCCTTACAACAACCATATCAGGCGGTTATCCTGTCGCTTTTGTTTAAATCCTTTTTCAAGAAACTTATTTTAAACAGTTCTGAGGCACGTAGGGCACCTCACTATTATCCCACTAAATTGCCACCACGCACCATGTGTTTGCGTACCTCCAACTGTTTTGTAAGGCAAATAAATATTCAGTAATTTTTCCAATACATTTTTTTTGAAAATTTTTTTCATTTAACATTAGAATTAAAAGCATTAAGAAAAAGTCATATAGACTGCAGATTTTGACTTTCTCTAAGTGTGTTATTAAGAGGAAGTATTGTAATCGTGTCAAATTTTCGATATCGAATTTTCACCGGAAATACATGTTTTGAGGTCCCCTGAGTCCCAATAAACCGTTTATTAGAAAATAGTCTGGCATGAGAATGTTCTCAGACTTCGGAAGTTGCAATTTTGACGTGACAGATTTTGACAAAAATGTTATTTATTAACAGGTTCATCACAACAAAATATCAGGTTTAATGTTTTGCGATTTTCAATTTTTTAAATTAAGCTCCCCATCACCACCACCTCTCACGCACACACTCCAACCCAATTTCAACGTGATCAAGAGAGCCCCCTCTAAATTTGTATCTTCGAGGAAACTGAATTTTGAAAATTTGACGCGAATATTACACTTACTTTTACACAAATAAAAGATGGTATAAATTACAGAAGGTACATGGTTAATTTCAAAATTATTTCTAATTGTTGGGGGAAAACTTTTTGCCGAAATATCTAGAAAAAACAATATTTCATTTTATTCAAATCTAATCTCTAACCTAATATCGTTCTTTACCTAAACTAATACAGTTAACAATTTGCTTTCTTAATTATATATGTTAGTAACTCTATGAATCATTCTAAAATCGCGTATAATTTCTCTAAATTAAGCGCTTATCTTCATATTTTTGAGCATTTACTCCTTTTAAGTCTGAACGAAGGAACGTTAGGCACTCCCGAAGAAATAACTCATTAGGCTGACTCAAATGACTTTAAGTGGGACCAAATGCACAGTGAAAGTTCAGAACACCTTGGCGGATGATTTCCATGTGAGAAGTGGCTTAAGGGAAGGAGATCCTCTTTCTCCGACCCTTTTCAATATCGGATTGGAAATGGTAGTAAAAGCCATAAAAATAAATCCCGGCGGCATAATTTATAATAGACTCACCCAGCATATGGCTTACGCCGATGGTGTACTGATATCTGCTCGAACCCGCTCTCCTCTCTACGGAACGCTACAGGAGTTGGTGGAAGCCGCAAATAAAATGGACCTCGTAATAAATGAAAATAAAACAAAATATATGATGGCCTCGAGGCGGAAAATAAGAAGAGAGGAACACATCAGTCTCTGCAGGTATGAGTTCCAAGCGGTGGACTCCTTCAAATACCTGGGCGCGATGGTGACGAGCGGGTGTGGTATCATGGCGGAAATCAAAGCAGGACTAGCGGCTGATAATCGGACCATGTTTGCATTGCAAAAAGCCTTACGGTTTTTGGAATCTCTCCAGAAAGGCTAAAGAATTAATTTATAAAACTGTGATCCGATCCGAGGTTATGTACGCAAGTGAGAAATCGACCCTGAGAAAGGAGGCTGAAAAGACCCTTGTTGTTTGGGAGAGAAAAATGCTGCGAAAAATTTATGGTCCGATAAAAAAAAATGGAGAATGGAGAATACGCACAAATGCAAAGCTTCGCGACCTATCCCGGGAGTGCGGCCTTGTGACTACCACAAAAATGGCCAGGCTGAAATGGCTGGGTCACGTAGAATGAATGACGGAAGAAAGGGCCCCCAGAAGGCTGCTTTACGGTAAGCCTGGAGGTCAAAGGTTGAAAGGAAAGCCTAGTCTTGCCTGGCTGCAGGATGTCGAGGGCGATCTCCGCAAGATGGATGGGCGTCAGAAGGTGGCGCACAAAAGCTCAAGACCGCCAGGAGTGGCTCCAAATTGTTGGTGAGGCCAAAGTTCTTCAAGGACTAGATTGCCATTGAGTATAGAATTGATAGTTATTTGTATTCATATCATTTATCTACTATTATGTTGCCTCCGTGACTTGACTTGTCGAAAAGTGATCAATAACAATTTCCTGGATCTGCGTTTTAAATATCTCTGATGAATCTGTTTTAGAACTATGAATCTTATTTCGATTAGTTTTAGTCTGTAAATATTTATTATCGAAACTTGGTTGCAAAGACGGAATCGTATGCGACCAGCGCTTAATTTTGCATGTATGTATTTAAAATAGTTGCAACAATATTATTGCAAAGTAGAAACAAATAATTGTCGTGTAAAATGTTTTAAATTTACTATTAAAACCCATGAAGGTGCACAAAGTATGAACAATATTTATGAAATGTAAAAATAAAAATTTTGTGAGATAAAACAAAATTTTAAATTACGTATCAAAATCGCAGAATATTGTTTCAAGTATTTCCTTCTAACCATGTAGTCAGATTTCTGGTTAGTGGTTTCGTAATGTCAGAGTTTTTGGTAACTGTGAAGAAGAACCGCACTTCTTAGAGAACTTATACCATTTGTATAAGAAATAAAGCTTACTCAAATTACTTAGTAGACTTATACACTTAGAGATTTAAAGACTATGCAGGACAGTTTCTTTTTTATAACTTCTTCATTTCATTCTTGAAGACTACTTTAATGAGTTGCCCGATCGATGTTCTCACTCTTCTTATTAATGCTGATCAGGACTGTTTTATTATGACAGTGATCAAGAAACTGATGTGTGAATGTAAACTTTCATTTCAAGATGGATTGTTCTACCTGCCAAGATTGTAAACTGATTTATTTAATCTGAAGGTCCATTATGTTGATATATTCGCAAACTGTTGTTTATATATTCTTATGACTGATTCAAATTTTAACAAAGACAAAAATCTATACAAAATCTGAGTTTCTCACTGAAATGTTATTTGTGATGTTTGTTGTTGTAGTTTGTAGTGGCTTGAGCGGTTTTGTAAAGGGGCGTGGGTTTGTAAGTTTCAAGAGAGAGAAGTAATAGGAATAATTAAGCAATTGAGCGGTTTTGTAAGTTTCAAGAGAGAGAAGTAATAGGAATAATTAAGCAAACACTGGTAGATTAAATTAAATATATTATCTTTAAAGATATTTAAATCTTTTACAATATCACAACTATTATGCTTATGAAATTAAGTATTTATCTAGATTAAATGCAAAGCTCTTATGTTTTAACTTAAGGTGGCACTGATTTTTAGAGAGCGATTCCTAAAGCAGGTGTTCTGGCTTTGAAAGCAGAATGCAGACTGTCTTGAAGGAATGCCCTCTCTAATCGGGGATTTTCTCTTACAAAACAGTTGGCCAAGTGGCATTGTTATTTTCCTAACGGATTCCTGTGCTTTTGTCTCTTTAGCAACAATGACCTTACATTTTAGTACCTGACTCTAAAATACATTATTTTTGCCAAAATTATTTCATTTAAAATATTTTTCAAAACTATTTATTTTTGCATTTCTTCTTCCACTACATCACGTTGGGAATAAGGACGATCTTGTTGCTTAAAATGATGTATGACGTGATGGCGTCCGTAGAGCAAGTTGTAGTGATTTATATATGATATGGGCGTGTCAGGAGTGGCCCAATAGTAAATGAGATCGGAAACATCATATTTCCACATCTCACGATACTGTCCGTTCAGAATAGTAATACTTATCTTCTTCAATGTCAACCCAAAAATTTGTCAGTGATATATGTTATTGTTATTCAAGATATGTTGATTCTATGAGGCAGACAGTGCACTGAGAAGGTACCAGGAAACATAATAAATGCAGAATTTTTTTTTTAGGTCAGTTTTTCATTATTTTCTTGAAAACCGCTCCAATAATTTTCTTTAAACATCTTATACAATCTACACACATATAAATAAATATCACTTTTGTTGTGATTAGTTCCGCAAAGCTGGAAAGCATCCGAGATATTTTCCATGATAACCTGCTTCTTCTTGATGGTCATCCATCTATTTCTGGTCGTTCGCCCATCTGATCAGGATGCTTTTTGTCAAACAGTTTGATAACATGGATTTGCACAGAACAAATTTAGTTGATACACATATCACTTCTATTGGAAATATTTTCCAGATAAAATTGGTTTTTAAGCGGGATCTGGGGATTCTGTAGAATTATACTTTCCTCTAAAATTCCCTCTTCAGTATGGTTTTACCACCTACATAATACTTAATACACGTGGGATGCATTGATACAATTTCAAATTGGAAGAAACTCTGTTAACCGGATGTGCGGCTTTTGAGTGTAAGGTTTTGAGTATTTTGAAATTTATTTCGAAAACGACTCTAACGATCCCCTTTAAAGTCGGTATGCTAACTTCGCTGATAAAACATATTACTTTTATTTGAAACATTTGTTTTTTCTTTTTTTTGAAATTCACAATCTACATAAGTAAATATAACGAGCGAATATGATGATATGTGATGATGATTAACGTGATTGGCTGGAGGAGAGAAGCTAGCCAGCGGAAACACTCTCACAGGAATTACTTCCTATTGCTGGTGGTGATCACGGGGCCAACAGCGGCTCAGTCGACGGGGTGGATTATCTGGTATAGTTGTGGAGGCGAGATTTTGAACAAGAGGATTAGAGTTGAGAGTAAGAGAGTCATAGAATTTTTTACGTTTAGTTTTACGGCTTTAGATACATATGGGATTTTGAGATCGTTGTGGAGGGTAGAGTTAGAGATATAGAATGGAGCATTTGTTATCTGACGGAGAAGTTTTGACTGAAGAGACGGAATTTTCTGGGAATTTGGGCGTTTGGTTGAACCCCACAGTTCAAGTCCGTAAGTCCACATCGGGTTGAATATATACAGTTGTATATTAGTCGTTTGTGCTCAAGAGGTAGTTTCGATCGTCTTCCTATTAGTCTGAGTAGTAACTTATTCCGTTTGTTAAGTTGCAGTCTTTTTAGTTTCGTATGTGGATTCCATGTTAGTCTTTGTCGATATACATCCTAAGGTAGCGAACTAAGTTTGCAGGAGAGAGAGGTATTGAGTTGAAGATTACTGAATGACAGGAGGCACGACGCAGAGTAAAGGTGATTTGTTGACATTTTTGTGGGTTGAGTTTAATCCGCCATTTTTTGGCCCAAGATTCTATTTTATTTTAATGAGTCTGTAAGATAGTGGAGGGAGGCATTGATGGGATCAGAGCTGGATGCAAGGTTGGCGGTGTCATCAGCGTAAGTGCAAAGAAGAGTGTTTGATAGGTTGGTAGATCTGAAGTGAATACAGTATAAAGAAGCGGACCAAGTATACTACCCTGAGGAACTCCGGCGCCGGCCAGCGAGCAGCCAGAGGTAACAGAGCCGCAGCTAATCTGAAAGTAGCGGTCGGATAGATAAGACTTGATGGTAGGCATTTCTTTAGCTTCCGCTGTAATCCTGGATGCCACACCCTATCGAAGGCTTGAGCCACCTCGAGGAAGGCACCACAGCAGTACTGTTTCCGCTCAAGTGTCGAATTTGAAACATTTTTCAAAAAAAAAAATTTTTGGTTAGTTGTGCGTAATATGTGGCGTTAATTGCACATTGTATATGCAGTTAGTAGAGAGCCCTCTACTGTGCCGTATTATAATCATCACTTCTCTACCGGCCAAGATTATTATAGGTTGGTACTTATCCTCCACTATCTCCATATTTATGTCAGGATAAATCCGTAAAATTTGACGTTTAAAGAAAAAT